>CANXYC011971822.1:0-40498 GCA_948193065.1 Aleurites moluccanus | reverse complement strand
AGAAAAAAGACAAAGAAGAAAACGATACATGAAGTTAATTAGAGAGGGGATATTTGGGTAAATGAACCAGTGGGAGACATGTCTAGTCGTCTAGGAACTTGTTGTTGCAGTTAGAGAGCAGGACCCAAGAAGCCAAAAAACTCTTTGTCGAGGAGCGTGATAAGCTATTGTAAGCTTCTCTCCCTCATTCGCTGAAGTTGCCTTTCCATCTGCTTCTACAAGAAAACAATTGCAGCCTTCTTCAAAACCCTAAAATAAATTTAGGATATGAAAAAATAAAAACAAAACCCTCTCATAATTATTACTATTCAAGAATTAGGATGGTTAATTAACAAGACTAAAAATTCATTTGTCATAATCTTGAGTTCAAAAATATTAAAAATAACAAAAAAGAAAAGAAAAGCTTGTCATTATTTTTCTTAACCATAGCTACTTAGTTCTTTAACATGATATTATTGTTTAAAGACAGAAATCAAGATTCAAGAAAATAAGGAGACAAATTAGAAGAAACAACCAAAAGTTAATTAACTAAACCAAAAAGAATAACAGCAAGCCTATATACCTTAATATAGATAAAGAAGGCAGATATCTCTTTATATCTTTCTTTGTTTCTAGGTCATTTCCAACCAAGATAATAATTCATAAATAAGCACTAAAAAAAAGAGTTTAATTATATACCCAAGAAAATGAGAAAAAAGAAGAGGAATAAATAAAGGGAGCTCCCTTCAGTCCAAGTACAGGAAGCTTAAGATTCAATTTATCTCCCGCATCATTCACTCATTTACTGAGTTATCTCTTTGATGATCTCTGCTCTTTCATAATTAATTTTAACACAGTATTTGGATGAATGAGTCGGCAGCTAATTAAATCCTGTTGCCACCCATGAGTGGACTGAAGAAAGCTCCCTTCTTAACTAATCCTCCTTAATTAACTATATATATCATATAGCAAAACCGAAAAAGATTGCACTGACACATGAACGTGAAATGGACCTCCATAATTGAAGAAGGCTAAAGAAAAAAGAAAGACAAAGCTTCAAGAAAGCGATTGTTTCCGTTTGGAAAGAGAGATCAGGAAAGTGATTGTTTCTGTTTGGAAAGAGAGATCTCATATAAAAGGGTCAATGAAGAGAAGGATAGAAAAAGAGAAAGCTTTAGCAAGCTTCTTCTTATATTATCTATCTCAGTCTCTCATGGATCTGTAAGTGAGGGAAAATGGATTTATATAGCTAAATGGAAAACACAGATCATATCTTTTTCAACAGTAATTATAACACAAAAATAATAATAATAGTAACAATAAAGAAAATAAAGAGATTTATATTCGCATTCTTGCTTTGCTTATTAATCACCTCCTCATGTACTACTCTACCAATCCCCTGCATTATGGAAAGAACTTTTGCATATGCCTCTTTTAAATTTTCTCTTTATTTTTTAATTATTTTAATTAATTCAAATAAATAAATAAATTATATATTATATAGTAGAAGCAACTAAGCTGAGCATGGACTGTACTTTACCCCCTAAAAAATATATGTAAAAACTGTACTTACTGCTTTTTAGTCATCAAAGATAATCTTGTTGGTCATATATAAGAATTTAATTATTTCTTTTCTTATTTAAATAATTAATAATTATTACACCCAATGCCTTAAACTTATATAATAATAATAATATTCTTATTAAATAGCATATAAAGTTGCTAAATGTACTTAGAATGGTGGATTATTAAACATAAATACAGTAATAATATATGTAGGACAGTGAAACCCTAGAGATACCAGAAAAACCTATTATGTACCTAAGGGTTTTTTCTGTGTGAGCTGATAAGCACAAAACCCTACCTATTTTGACAAGAAGTCCTTTGCAGCCTTCATCTTTCTTCAATTTCACATACATTAAATATCAATTAATATATTATGCCAAAAGTTTTAATTTCTAATCCTTATTAATATTTATATAATAATCTTATTAAGAGAACATGCACATCTTATAATAATTTCTTCTTATTACACGTGTATCAGTTTATATGTGTCATGTGTGTGTATAAGAAAAATAGAGAACTTTTTCACCTAAGTTGTTTCAAAATATTAAATTAATTGTTATAATTAAGCAGTGATCTCTGCATCAAAAAAGCTAATTCATACAGTTCAGCATTGTCTTCAACTGGAATTGCAAGTACAAATTAGATCTATTTCTTAATCTTGTAAGGAACCTACATTTTATACTCCAGTACAATGCTTGTCTCCATTAATATATATAAATTTAACTAGATCTATTACCTTTTCTAATTAACTATAATTAATATATATAATTAACTAACTAGACATGAAGAAATAATTATCAAAATTTTATTTGTTTATTTTAGCAAGTGATCATTCTTATAGATATGTAACCCTTCATTTTCATAAGTTTTTGAATATTTTCAAAGAGAATAGAAGATAAAAGAAAGATTATAAATCAACAATTAAATTAATTAATTATTCCAAAGGGCTAAAATTAATTAATGAAATTATCCCAAAAGACTAATATACAAAATGTTAAATAATTAGGGAAGGTGGAGAAGAGGAAACAGACAGTGAAGGGTGGGATGCCATAAAAGAGCCAATGGGACTATGATGGCCAAGAAGAAATAATATATGTATTTGTGCCAAAACATCACATCAGATTCTCACTCACTTACTGTAATCACTGTCTTGTCAACCACAAATAAAGCTGCTTATATTTAGTACTTTTTTTTTTTTTTCCTTCTCACTCCGTTACTCCCAAACCCCTTCACAAATTTTCTCCTTTCTTTTCCTTTCCTTTCTCATTTACCAATTTCATTTCCATTTGTCCAATCACTACTTTTCTTCTTTACCTCTCATTTGTCCATCCATCCATCCAATCCTTTCTGCCCTATATTATTTGTGTCTCTCTTTTAACCCTATGTTTAAATAATAAATAAAATAAAAAAGAAAATTATAATATTATAATTTTTTTTTATGTGAATGCAAGGAAGAGGCTCATCTTTTCCTTTTATTTTATCTCCAATTTGAAAAGTCCTCTTTTTATTTTTCTCTCACTTATCAAATGAGAGAAAACCTCATTTTATTTTTATTTTTCTTCTTATTTTATTTCCCTTTTTATTTTTTACTATTCAAACAAGAATAATTAATGTATCATTTAATACATTTTTTAAAAGCCTTTGATAAATGAAATAATATCTCTAAATAAAAAAAAATGTCATGTTTATTGGATAAAATAAAATTGATATAAAAAGTTTGGACAAATAGTATTTTCTTTATAATAAATAAGCTTTTTTCTTTTTGAAAATATATATCAATGCTGATTCCATGTCTCTAATGGTTGGAATTACACACCATATAATAACCCAATAAATTTCAAATCAAATGCATTACATATTCCCAATCTTGTTGGCTTTAATTACTTTTAATAAGCTTCCACTTAATTATAGTTATAGTTTAATACAATAATTAAGAAAAACTAGTTTCTATAATGAAAGCAGTTAATATATATCTTAGTTTGAAAGTTGAAAAAACTTGAATTTGCAGTTACTTCATAATGTCAGAGATTTAAACATAAACCATTTCGCTATCAGTTAGCTAAGTTAATGAGTTTTTATTTCGTAACGAAAAATACTAAGAATTTATTTAAGATAATTCTATAAATTCTATAAAATTTATTTACATATTCATATAATTCCCATGTTTAATATAAGCCCCCTACTTTTGTTTTGCCTTTATTTAGTGCTTTGCTCCTAAGGACATCCACAATGGAAGGATAATGAGTTTCATTATATCCTTTTTATTATACACCCTTCATTGTGGTAGTATAATAAATATTTTACGTATAATTATATATTTAATGGACTGTTAAATATATAATAGAATGTATTTGAGTAATTTCATATTAATTAATAATAAAAAATATGAATGACTTCTAAAAAAAAAAGATAAATCAATTTAAATGATTTAAATCACTTTAAATTATAAAATTCAACTTATTATTAGCCTAATATATAATACTAATACTAATACTAATACCTTTATTTTTAAGGCTTAAAGAAGTGTAACACGAAAAAAAAAAAAGAAATAATAATATGATTTATATTATTATATTTTAAGAATATAATCCATCGTGAATGTTTTAATAAATATATATCATAATTAAATTAATAATTTACCAGTAATTATAAATATTTACATAAAATAATAATTTTATTTAGATAAAGTGTTAGAAATTTGTGTTTGAGAATGAATGGAATGTTTAAGGAATTTATTTACTATCGCAATAATGGAAAATAAATTAATTAGTTTAAAGCATGAATATTACAGCTTCCTATGTTATAGACTCATATATGGTAGTAATGAAATGACATTGAATTGTATCATATGTCTGGTTGTCTCTCTATGTCTTGTGCTTTCTGATGAGTTGATGTATATGAAAGAATTCCATTTAAATAATAATAACACCAATTCCAAGTACAACATTATTGATCCAACTTTATTTCTTCTCTGAAATAAAATTTAATTTATGCTAAATTTTCTTCTTACTTTCTTATTTTCAACTGCTACTTTCTTTGATATCTGTTTAATTTCTATGGGCATACATAATTAATATTTATGATTAAGCAGCAACATTGGCATCTCAAATTCCTAATAATAAAAAATAGAGCAATATTAATCACAATAAATAGTATAATTAACGGCAATAATTTTAATAATAAAGTTACATTTGCTACTTAAAATTAAAATATAACAATAATATGAAAAATCACTATTGAAAACCTAATATATAATAACAACATGAAAAAAGTTACTTCTTAAATTTTATATATATATATATATATATATATATATATATATATATAATATTTGAAAAAAAATATAATATTTTCACTCCATAATAAACATTCTAATTGTAAAATATATAATTATTATTAATTTTTTTTATCTATTTTAACATTTTTAATTTATTTAATATTTTAATTTTCTTCTATTTTTCTAATTCATTAACATTCTATATCTTTAAATTATTATTTTTATTTTTAATATATTTTTTAATGAGTGTGTTGTTATAATATTAAGATAAAATATACTCTATATTAAAAAATAAAATAATTAAATTAAAATATATAAACAAAAATTAAAACGTATATTATGAGACGACGAAAATATTATTTATCACTAAAATATAAAAGTTGCATATATTATATTTTTATATAAAATAATTATATACGATATAATTCTTTTAAAAAATAAATTATTGGCTATTAATAATATTTTAACAACAAACTAAATTTTGTTATTGTTTCAACTTTTTAAGAGTTTAACGCAATAATTTTTTTTTTCTGCCATAAAATTGTAATAATAATGTTCGTATTTTTAATAGCAAAATGTAAGCTGTTAATTCAAATATTTCTTATAAAATTGCAAGCATATACAACATGCATGCCTTTGGTTGTCATCAATATGAATAGTCAAATATTATAAATTTATAATTTAGTTTAAATAGAAAACAAATTCAAACAAATTAAGGAGTCATTTTGATTGAAAAATTTTAAAAATCATTAAATTTGTCAAAATTTACAAAATTAAAAACATAAAATTTTTATTCCATAAATTTATATAATTTCACTTATTTGATATAAAAATAAAATCCATGAATTTTAATAGCATTTTTATAATAAAAAAATAATATATAAAATTTTTCATTCCTTAAAATAAAAGATTTTTCATAATCACACCTCTTACGTGTGATTTCAGAGCCCTCAAAATAATAAATTATAATGGATAATAAATTTTAAATAATTCATATATTTTTACTACTTTTTTATAATAAAATAATAAATTTTGACACAATTAATAAATTTTCTAAAATTTCATATTCTAATTATATCAATCTAAATATGATCTAAAAAAATTTTTTAAAAATTCGATTATTAAATTAAAATTTTGTCAAAAAAATTATCAATTTAAATTTTCATAAATTGCTAATAACTACTTAAAAATTTTCAATTTAAATGAATCAAAACATATTTTTAATTATATATTACATATTTTTATTTTATATTTAAAATTAAAAATTTTAAAAACTATTGTTAAACACTATAAAATTCTCAAGTTAATATCAACAATCCCACTGAATATTTCTTAAGGAAACCAAATTGGAAATTGAGATCATAAGAATCTTAACTTTAATAGTTTGATCTACACCTTGGCAGGTTGATGTCATTCAATAGCTTAAATTATTGAGTTAGCTATGAGTCATTTATAAACTGTTCATACACGTGTGTCAAATCTTTCTAAACGCCATGATTTTTGCCTCGCAATTTATGGAAGAAACTTTCTAAAGAACTATAATATATACCTAAACACACAAGTCTTGTCTATCTTTATTACTTATATATCTTCTTCTTTTTTATTGATAATATAATAATTAAATGTTTAGTTTAATAATTAAAAATTAAATTTTCTTAATTTTAGTATCAAATAATTGAGAGAGTTTTGGCTGGCATCATTATATATAGAAGACCTTCAAAGGAAAATTTAAGAAAAAATTGTCTAGTCCAGGAGACAATGATCTTCTTATATATTTTATGTATCTTCCGTGGGGACTATGCTTCTGATTACTATCTTATCTCTTCCTCAATTGGAAAATAATTCATCTTATTATTTCATAATTTCAAAAATGTTTGGATCTCATTAAATAAAAAATATTTTTTAATAAACATTATTTTAAAAAAAATTTAATTAAACTCTAAATTCATTATTTATTTTGATTATTAAATATTTAAATAAATGATTTTGAGTTAAAAAATTCAATTTTATATAATATTTTCAAGTTAATTAATGAGTTTTGAATTTTCAATTGAGAATTCAAACGCCTACTTAATATTTATAATTATATTTGATTAATCATTAATACTTATCTTCCCCTCAATTTAGTGTTCTAATTATTTTTTTAGTTAAACACTCCAAAGTTTAGTTTAATAGTAATAATAATTTTTTATTAGATTATTAATAATTAAGGTAAAGAATTCTACAAATTAATAAGCTTAATTTCATTAGTTTTTTTTTTTTAAATTATACATATGTTTTTAAGGGTATATAATGAATTGAATGTCCAAAATTTACTAATATGTTAAGATTTTTAGAATGATATTACTCTATTATATTTTCTTTTTATTTAATTTTATTAAAAATTTAAATTCTCAATATACAAAATAAACATTCAAACTGAATTATTAAGAAATTGACATCCTCATATAACTCACTACCTAGCAAAGAATAAGAATACTCATCTTTTCTATTACTTTGATTCCATTCCAAGGTTTATTCAATGTCTATAGAAACTCTCTCAATTCATTTAGGCAGAGGCCAAAAGAAAAATGAAAAATAGGTCTACTTTACATTTCCTTGTCCTTGCTAGGACATTTTTTACTTTTAATTAATTAATTAATTTTTTTTATCAAATATATTATATACATAAGTCACAACTTACAAAATTGAAGTGGAATATTAAACCTAATACAGACAAAATAAATATTAGAATAAAAATTTAAATTCAACATAAATAGAAGTTAAATATAAGAGTATTTTTAATGGTGTTTTTTAAAATAAACAGTATTTTTTACATAAATAAAGAGTATCTTAAGCAATTATTAAATATAAAAAATGATTTTTTTTTAATCTAATGAATTCTTTAATTATATAGTGAGAGAATTACTCCCTCCATTTTTCATAATTGATGTTTAAGGTAGTTCAAACATATTAAGAAGGTATTAATTAAGTTTTAAGTTTATAATTGAAAAAGTAATTTACTTTTAATTAATAGCAGTAGTACCATTATTAATAGTGTTATTGAAAAAGTAATTATATTATTACAGTTAATTAAGTTTTAAGTTTAGAATTGAGGTAAATATAGTGTTATTCAATTATAGTATTTTTAGAACAGTAAGGTTATTAGTTTAAATTTCAATTGAAATCTAACTAAAAAAACATTAAGGCAAGTAGGCAACTATATAAGAAAAAAAAAGGAAAAAGGATAAGTAAAGCTTAATTTCTTAAACAAAAGATGATAGAAAAATAAACATAAGCATAGCCATTGAAAAAGAAAGTTGTATTGTAAAAGGTTAACAAAATATCAAATAAAGAAGCATAAAAAATAAAAGAAAATCCCATCATAGACGGGGAAAGAGAGTTGCAGACGAACGTCAGCAATATGCAAGTGTAACAGAGAAACAAAACAAGCACCAATGCAACCACAGAGTCCATTCCTTTGCTTTATGGACAAATGGGGTTATCCCATGAAAACCTTACTATAGTTGAAACAATTAACACTACTATTTCTTTTCCTATTGTTAGTTACCTTTTGTATATCATATTAATTCCCCATCTTCTCGTCATGATGGGCTTTTGCCAGAAATATTCTTACCTGCTTCGCATGCTGTGGTCTATTTGGATGTTCTGTTTCTGTTTTCATTACTGCATTTTCTAGGACTTTTCTTTCATTCATTTCTCTCTCACTTGTCTTTCTTTCTTATATGTTCAAATTTATTCAGGTTTTTAATCGAAGTTATTGCACACTATTTGCAACCAGTCTTTTTACATTTTTGGGCAATCACTTTAAAATGTTTAGCATCAGTACATGTCTCAGAGATAGATTCTGATCTCTCACTTATCATATATTTTCCCCTGCTGCATTTCTTATTCCTTTTAATTTTTCTTTTTAATACACTTTAACCAATTTCATTAAAATAAGAGTAAATAATTGTCTCCCATTCTCAAAAAAAAAAAAAAAAAACTAGTACTCTATCAATCGGCTTTTTATAGAAGATCTTTAATTTAAATCTCTGTATAAAAACTTAGTAAAAAAATTATTGCTTTTTATTTTGGATTTTTCGGTATCCAGTATTTACTTTAGGCCACAACTAATTTAAACTCGAGATCGATGGCCACAATGGATCTCGCGTAATTCAGATTTGAGTGGCGTGGATCCAATAAAGGTATGGTGTATATTTTCATTATTAATAATATCCGGATTCAAAATTTTATATATGTTTAAAATATTATATGAAAAATATTTTATAATGATTAAATATATATATATTAAATAATTAATATAAAAATTAATACTCTCAATTTTAACAAGTTAATTTTTAACATTGAGAACTCATATTAAAATCTAATAAATTCTAACATCACATCTCATTATATTAATAAATCAAATTGTCTTCATTTTTTTTTTTATCCGGTATGAGTTATCCTCTTGTTCAGATTTATTTCTTCTTTCAATATAGATTATCTACATATTTTTAATTCTTTAATCTAACATGGTATTCTTTATATTTTAAATTTATTTTTAATTCAATTCATATTATAAATTTGTAAGGGTCAACTGAATTTAATAAAAATTATTTTCACTTAATTATCACTTGAGAAATTATTAAAAACATTATATAAAAAATATCACACATTAATTAAATACGAATATCACTTGAGGAATTATTAAAAATATTATATAAAAATATCACACATTAATTAAATACGAACATATTAAGTGATGAATATAAAAACATACACCCCATATTTAATAAATTAATTTTTAAAATTTATTCTTGCAAATTTATATTAAAAACTTAATAACATAAAAGGACCGATCTTTTTATCATTCCAACCCAGACATGGGTTAAATTCCTACCTTTTTAAAAACATTATTTAGTTCTTGCAGTTTACAAATGTCAATTTCTTTAATTTTTTTCATCTAAAATTAAGTGATATAGCCATTAATTAAAAAAAAAAAAAACACTCTCTAAAATACTACGTCAGGAAATGACGATAATATTTTTGTTATATATATATATATATAACTTCATATTAATTTGAAATTTTTTTGAAGAATGGGAATGGCATGGCAGAGGTCTGTAGCTCTTTGGATGGAAATGAGAATGGTATTTTCTTTTCTTTTCTTTTTTGTTGGCAGGGACTGTTACAGCAGATATAAGAATATCAGCAGAGACACTGGAATTTGCAACTTGTTTGGGAAGGAATATTCATGCTTAATTCCCTAGTGAAAATGTATATATATTGACCAAACACACAAACAATGCCCACATTTCCATGTTGCCAGAAAAAAAAGCAAGAAAATAGTAGTAGTCGATAGATGCCCATCTGAAAAAAGTTATACATTTAATTAATTAAATGTCTATCATATATAAATTATTATTATAATTTCTCTCATTAAAATTCTTCATGATGCCGGCCGGAATCGGCAATAAAGAAGGGTTTCCAAATATAAATAAGTTCACTATTCATTGAAAATGCTATACTACTGTTTAACCACTTATTTTTAAGAATCAATTAAAGTAAACAAGAAAGTGTTTAATGATTTTATTAAAGGAAAGATTCACATGAATAAATGTTGATGATCACAAAAATTCACAAATCTTTTTTCTTAGCCATAATTAAGATGTTAATAATCACAAACTAATCTGAATTTAAAATAAATATAAAATTAAGATGATATATATTTATAAAATTTATAAATAATAACTAAAAATTATAATAAATTTATTTAAAAAATATTAATAAAATCCAGATATATAAAACATATATCAAATATAATTAAAATGTAACTATGTCTAATGTATTAAAAATATTATGTAATGTTTAATAAAATATTAAAAATTTAAGATACAAAAAAATATGAGAATATTTAAATAAATTGAATCCAATAAATATAAAAATTTTCACAAAAAAAAAATTCCAACAACCTCATAAATATTTTTACATTTAAAAATTTAATAAATAAATTAAATGTAAGTTTAAATAAATAATTTATATATATACATAATTTTGAATAATGAAAATTAGAAATCTTAATATATATATATATATATATATATATATATTTATATATAAAGATAATTAAGTAATATATTTTTATATTATGAATAATTAAGTATTTATAATATCGTATCTCCACGAAATAATAACGAAGATTTATGAGATAGAGAATATATTTTCATCCTGTTTTATTTACGCTAACGATCCTGTTTCATTCACACTAATAAGATAAAAATATTCTTTAACCTTACTTTATGGAGAGAAAAAATGGAAAATTTATGCCTTTCTCAGAATAAATATTCGCAAAGAATGGAGATTCTTGGCCTTATTGTGATACCTAGAATAGAATAAATATCAAATGTTTTAAAAAAATATATATGTAAATTGACATGTTTGGTTCTCAAAATTTTCAGGTGGGAACATGGTTCTCAACAAAAGTTGTGCAGTGTAGGCCCATTTATTGTGGAGAGTTTGGCCCATAATCGTACAAATTGATTAATGAGATGAAATCAAACATTGAAACAAGGAAATAAATTAGAGAAAGAAACGAAACGCAGCGTTTAAGTATAAGAATTTAAAACCCATTTGGCCTCGTCAAACGACATCGCCATCATTGCTCATCGGACTGTTAGAAACACCAAGAGACTAACCACCAAAGTCGTGAAAAAGCCGAACCAAAACCAAAATTGCTTTCTTTAATTAAATTTCTCAGTTTCTCGCACCTTTCTAGGGTTTTCTGGTTACAACACCAAAATCCGTTAACTTGTTTTTATTTCATTTTAGATTTTGGGTTTTTTGAGCATGCGAGTGCCGAGCGCTGACCTCTTTGATCCCCGTACCATCATGGACTCTGATGACTCTCCTGGTGCCGTTGACGCGTCTAGTTCTGACCCTGACTTTGCCTTCGCTTTCAATGATAGTAATTTCTCCGATCGGGTTCTCAGGATCGAGATCATTCCCGATTTGCCTGAGACCAAGTCCGACGGCGATCCTTGCACCAGCATCGCCGACTGGGCCCGCAATCGCAAGAGGCGAAGGGACGACATCAAGAAAGAAGATGGTGATTTTTTTTTTACTTATTATTGAAAATGACTCTTCTTTTGATTCAATTTTGAATTTTTAAGTTTGAATTCAAATTGGGTATTTACTTGAATTTAATTTGCATATTAGAATTTGTAAAATTTGCATTCCCAGAAATGAAATTTGCATTATAATCTAACTTTTGGGATAGTAAGCTCCATGTTTGGTATATTTTCTTTTTCTTTTTCTATGTTGGTGTTGGTTTGGGTGATTGAGAGTATGGTTGCTCTTTCTGTTATTAGCTGTAGAGGTTATTGGGCAAAGTGAAGAGCAGATCATTAACTGTAACATGCCAGACACTGAAGATGCTGTGGTCTATGAAAATCAAGATGAAGAACCAATGGCAATGGTTGAGGAACCCCCTACAGATGCTGCTGGCTTGAATTTGAATCTACTTGGTATTTGCTGTTGCTGTTTACTCCATTACATGTGTTGGATGTGCTTTATGATTGGTGTTGAAATATTAAAATTGCTGGCAATTTTAGAGTTTGATTGATTGGATGTTTACTTCTATAGGTGACGAGGCTTCTAGTAGTAATGACTCATCCTGGAATATGGACTGTTCAACTATTCTTAGAGTTAAGACTCTGCATATTAGTTCTCCAATATTAGCAGCTAAGAGCCCCTTTTTTTACAAGGTGAGGGTTCATATCCTGTTTCGTGCTTCCTTTAATTTTTATTTTTATGGAAATTTATGAACTTCAGTTGTTTCTTGCAGTTGTTTTCCAATGGGATGAGAGAGTCAGAGCAGCGGCATGTCATTCTACGGATACATGCCTCTGGTAAATACTGTAACAGTTTAATATTCTTGAAGTTCTGGTCATGAGCTAATTTATGGATTACTTTTCTTGTAGAAAACTTGAATTATTTTATCTTCATGTGAAACTGATTTGAATTCTTTTAAGTCTGTACAGTTACAAGATGTGCTCTGTACTCGTTTGCGGGTCCACATGATTGTTATTGTTAGGGTAATGACTAATTTATTTATTCTTAAGAAGACTGAAACTGACTTGATGCTGGTTTCGTGTTCCCTATTTGTTGTCCTTGAGCAGAAGAAGCAGCCTTAATGGACCTCCTTAATTTTTTGTATAGTAATACCCTATCCACAACCACGCCTACAGCTTTATTGGATGTGCTGATGGCTGCTGACAAATTTGAGGTAGCATCATGCATGAGATATTGCAGCAGGCTGTTGCGAAATTTGCCTATGACCTGTGAGTCTGCCTTGCTCTATTTGGACCTTCCTTCTACTGTTTTAATGGCCGAAGCAGTTCAGCCACTGACAGATGCAGCTAAGCAGTTTCTTGCTGCGCGATACAAGGACATTAATAAGTGAGTCTCTTTCTCCTTGCACCTCCATTTTCATCCTGATTGACAGCTTTCCTTCTACTATTAGACTGTTTTTCTCATTGTTCTTATTTCTGCTGATTTTTTTTTTTAATTTCTGGAATTAGGGACTCATTAAGTTGCTGCAATGTTTTTAGGTTCCAAGAAGACGTTCTTAATTTGCCCTTGGCTGGTATTGAGGCAGTATTTTCCAGTGATGATATCCAGGTGGCTTCAGAGGATGTTGTTTATGACTTTGTGCTCAAGTGGGCTCGTATTCATTATCCCAAATTGGAGGAACGGCGAGAAATCATTGCCACAAGACTTGGTAGACTAATACGTTTCCCATTTATGAGCTGTCGAAAATTGAAGAAGGTTTTAAGTTGCAATGACTTTGATCCTGAACTTGCATCCAAAGTTGTACTTGAGGCTCTTTTTTTCAAGGGTGAGACACCATATCGGCAGCGTGCTCTCGCTGCAGAGGAGGCTAATGCTACATATCATCGATTTGTGGAGCGAGCGTACAAGTACCGACCTGTCAAAGTAGTGGAATTTGAACTTCCCCGTCAACAGTGTGTTGTATACCTGGACCTGAAGCGTGAGGAATGTGCACATCTATTTCCAGCTGGCCGGGTGTATTCACAAGCATTTCACTTGGGTGGGCAGGGATTTTTCTTATCAGCTCATTGCAACATGGACCAGCAGAGCTCATTTCATTGCTTTGGACTGTTTTTGGGAATGCAAGAGAAAGGATCAGTAAGTTTTGCTGTTGACTACGAATTTGCAGCAAGATCGAAGCCAACTGAGGAGTATGTGAGCAAGTACAAAGGGAACTATACATTTACAGGAGGCAAGGCTGTGGGATATAGGAACTTGTTTGGTATACCCTGGACAGCATTCATGGCGGATGACAGCCTCTATTTCAACAATGGCACCCTCCATCTCAGGGCAGAGCTCACTATAAGACAATGAATCTTGTCTTCAAAATGAGCCGCCTCATATATACATATATTAAACTCACCATGGTACATTTTGGGTTCCAGAAATCGTATTATTTGTTTATATTGATTCCTCGAGCGACATTACTGGAAGGAATACGTGTTGAAGGATTGTGCGAAATGCTATTTTCGATCCTGACTTGGATAAATTAGAACATGCTAAAGATATCCCGCCCAGGGTTTGTATATGAAAGTAGTATGCTTGCAAACAAGTAGGATCCAGCATATCATGTTTTCTGTTGTTCAGATAGAAAAAGAAGAAAAAGGCAAACCAGCGTCTGATTGAACTGATTCAAAATTAACTCTTTGTATATTATCCAAATTTCATCATAATTTTGCATTCGATTCTGTGGCAAACATTTTGAGATCTTATCTGTTAGGGTTGAAATTTACTACTGTGATAACCTTCATCCCAATTACTCCAAATGCAACAAGGATCTTCTAATATACTTTTGACATTATGGGAGACAAGGAGAGCTTATGTTTTTGACTTGCATTTATGTGATAATAACCAAGTTATTGTATAGTTGCCACATTGACATTTTGGTGGAAAGAGCAAGTTTACGTTGAATGCCTTAAAAACGCTTGCTTTTTGAACTTAGGTACCACTTTTTGGCTTCATCATTGGCAACACGATTTTACGCCAATGCTTTCTAAAATGGGAGCATAAATACCCTACCATGCCTTGAACCATCATGATTCACCAAGTGCCTTTTATTTAGTGCAAAGTAAAATATATTTCCACTGTATGTGCATGCCATAATCCTAACTCCTAATTTCTTCCTTTGAGAAGTCATCAAACGAACCACTTCAAACCTGGCTCTCTTGCTCAAGGAATATAGTAGGCTATAGAGGCATGATCCTCATCATGTGTAAAACTAGTACTAATTTTTCACTTTATTGAAACTTAAATAGATTATACTGAAATTACAAATCAAGATAAATAACTTGCTATTATATTAGAATTCACCTACCGATATTAATTTTGAATGAATTGAACAATATCTCAAGGACTGAATTACAATTCAGTTAGATTAAAAGAGTAAAATTATGAGATTTAAAGACCGCAATAAACAATAATTTAAACAGTGGATCGTGATCTAATCAGAACTAATTAACCCATATCAGCTATGATTGATTGTTATCAGTGTCAATTAAAGGATTCATCTTTCATGCTCAAGTTGTCTCCACAGTAAGAAGAGCAATCAAGGGATTTTTGTAGTCCTAACAGTAATAATAAACATAATGCTTTCCGCATGTTAAGGGCTAAGATTCTGCCATTATTTTTTCTCCAACACAATAAGACGAGTGATTAAATAGGAATTGTAATGGCATGGCTCAAATATAGCATGAATGAAAGCCAACTCACACACACAGAGAGACTAGGGTTTAAGTCAATGCCATGACTTCTAATTCTTTCCTAATAAGGCCCCACAATAATCATGCTTAGACAAGCATCATCATTCAATAAAAATGTTAATTAAGTTTCCAATGTTGTCTTTTATACCAACTTAATAGGCCTAGTGATCAAACACAGATATTTGTTCTGATTAACAACTGACTAGAAAGATTTCTGTTTATTAATCAAAAACCAACATGAGCTTAAGTGTCATCTGGTTCGTTCTCAGCCTATATTTTTCACCATCTGTTTCTACTACTGATTCTTTAGATGCTTTTCTTCAAGATTCTGCTTTCAAGACTCTAGTTCAGCACAGGCCACACACTGGTGCTCTATACAGAGCTCTTCTCCCTGCAAATCTTTCAGGCATGGAGGTCTCTATAGTACGTCTTAGAAGCAAAAGATTGTGGAATATTGGTGCTAATTTTAGCAATTTTGAGATTCCACCAAGAACCAAGACAATGCCTCATGTGAAAAGGCTGGCTATAGTCTATCAAGATTTGGGAAATTGGTCTTCTCACTATTACTGCGTTCCAGGCTACTCAATGGTAACTTCTGTTGTTAGTTTCATGGTCTTTAATGCATCAAATTCAAGAGCCAAGAGTGTAAGAAGGATTAATCTCAATACAAGTGGAAGGAACATAGTAATTCATTTCTCCAATTTGACATTTCTTGAAAAAATGGTGTCAGGAGTAAAATGTGCAGCATTTAGTGAAAATGGGAAATTTCATCTTAGTGAAATGATTAAGCTTAGTAGTAATAATAATGTATGCTATTCTCAAGATCAAGGTCACTTTTCTATTGTAGTTCCAGTGGAGAGAAAAGGAAAGGGCCGCAGAGAGGAGAGATTGTGGTATTTATGGATGATAGGGTTTGTTGTTGGAATTGGAGTGCTCTGTTTGGTGGGTTATTTTGGATTGGTGTCTAAGAAAATTTTGAAGACTCAGAAGATTAAAGTAATGGAAAAACAAGCTGATGAAGATTTGGTTCTTGAAACCATATGGGTTGGTAATAGTAAAATGCCTTATGCAACAGTGGCAAGAACTCAGCCAACCATTGAAAAAGGAGATTTTCCGTAGCTCTCCTTTGTTTCTTTCTTTGTCTTCTTCCTTCATGATTAACTATTCTAGTTTCCCTTTCTTTCTGCTTCTTTTTTTTGTTGAAAGCTTGAGGCATATAATGGGAGGTTTAATAAATCTGTTTTAAAAATTCAAGATGTTTTGTTCATATTTTCCTAAATAGAGTCTTGGATTGTTGCATCTGAGCAGTGCTATTGGATTAGTTCAATTAGATCATTCATGGCGATGATCTTGTATTTGATAACATTTATATCAATGCTCATGCTAGATTAAGCGAATTTTAACATTGTATTTGAAACTAAATACTTGTTAATATTTTATACAGCAAAGATGAGCAATGAATTCTAACTACAAATGAAATTATGGCAAAGAATATTGAAACTCTGTTATTCGGTATGGAATTTCAAATGAATTAATATAAATTTTTGGCAACATTTGGATAAATAATTATTTTCACTGAAAGATACAAATTTAAAATACTTATTATCAAGATCTAACCATTCATTTCTATTTTGCATGTACAAATTGTAATTACACAATTTGAAAACAAAAACTAAAATAAATTATCAGATTTTAAATTCCCCATCCGAAAGGATATCTTACAGGTTACTGTGCAGATTTGCTCTGTAGCTCAAACCATTGGTATGCAACGTACACTAGAAATGGATAGACAAAATATTCAGAGAAAAAGGGTGGCAAGACAGAGGAAAGAGAGATAAATTGGAATTCCTGGGCAAGGTCTCCGCAAAATTCAAGAAACAGCATGCATCTTTTAAACTGTGCTATTCCATTAATTGAGCATGAATTGATCCCTAATGACCAGCCTCCATTGAATAACATAACACATAGCTCACAGCCTCACAGCATGGCTCCGCCTCTGCTGCTCCCTGTTCCTTCATTTTGGTATGGTTAACGTTCTTCAGTAAATCCTAAGCACCGTTCAATACCATAACCAAATAAGCATCCCATTCTCATTGCAGTGCAGTTTCAAGCCTCCTAAAACAAAAGCCAATTGGGACTTCACGAGAAGCCATGTCATCTCTCAAAGAAGGTATAGAGATGCGCAGCCATTTCCTTGCATTTATGCAAACAGACTGATTCATGCCTCGAACCCGGCATCTATAGGTCACCAAACGTCATGTAAGAAAAACTCACAACATCCCACCAGAAACCATCTTCAAGAATCATATGGAATTTATTAAGATAATAATAAAAGAAACAGGTAAGGGTATCACACAGATTTTCTCTAATTATCACACTCATCTAGTAGTGTGTGGCAATAAGTGCACAAGTCCACAAAAACAATTCCTGACCAAGTGACCATATTAAAGATTCATTCATGCATGTATGCATGTCACGTCCCTGGCACAGAGATCAGAGTTCTATGGGAATGGAGGGAAAAAGAATGAGGACATACTTCTAAAGTGCTCTGTTTCTAAATTGCTTGTAAGGCATCTATTTGCGGCTTCATAATGACCAAAGTTGGAACTATTTTCTGATAGCCATCCTATTAGACATCATTCACTAAAGCAATAATTAAACTCACAACCATTTTCACTTCACAAGAATCTCCTATTACCTTCAGAATTACCTTGTATCCAACAATTTCTAATACTTTGTATCTAGACAATGTTGAGAATAATAGAATATTTTGTATCAGGAAAAAAAAAATCTACAAATAATTTCATACAGTTTCTATTTTTACTAGTAAAAACCTCCTTAGGCTATAAATATCATCAAACTAAGTGCAAAATATGTGGCAAATGAATGATGAAAATTCCCATGGAAATAGTTTTGCATTAGGCTACAACAGGAAAGTAACCCATCATGCCGTGTCTCAAAAGTCCTTAGATAAAACAGGGATGATTTGAACAATATCATATATTATAAATCCATACTCATTCTTCAATAATGCATTCAAACTCCAATATTAACCAATCATCATTTAGTGTTGAATTCGAACAAAAAAGCAGCAGGACTTGAAATCTTATATAACCAACAATATTTTCACCGCAAACAAAGTTTGTGTGTTGCAACCAACCTCTTTGACATAGATGCCAATGAAACGTATTACACCAGTATTACTACATAAATATGTCAGATGCATCTAAAGTATATATCTTGTTAAGAGAAGGTAACACATTTATTGAGAAAAAGCAAAGGGGTAAGATTTTAAAAGCATAAGTGAACTCTGTCATGTTTAATCCCAAGGGAACAACACCTTGTAGATCCCAAGAGGCAAGCATTTCTTATTATAAGTAAAAGCTGTGATGCTAAACAATAATTGCTATGCCTAGGCAAGAGAATCGTCAATGAGACATACAACTCTAATTCAAATAGAAATATCATCAACACCAACCAAAACAAAGAAGCAAACCAACCATTACAAAGCTCAGTTGAAAGCACCAACATCAGCCTTGCTCTTGCGAGCAAGTTTTGTCCACTCAGTATGGAATGAACCTGGGCGATCAATCCTTTCATATGTATGTGCACCAAACAAGTCCCTCTGAGCCTGAACAAGGTTTGCTGGTAGCCTAGCACGCCTATAAGTATCAAAGTAAGCAAGACTAGCACACATTCCGGGTGTGCTAATCCCTGCTGAAATAGCCAATCCCACGACTCTTCTCCATGCTGCCTGCCTCTGCACCATCTCCCTAGCAAATTCAGGATCCACAACTAAGCTAGCCAAATTAGGATTCCTCTGATAAGCCTTCTTAATCCTATCCAAAAACACTGCCCTTATAATACATCCACCTTTCCAAATCCTGGCCAACTCCCCAAAATTCAAATTCCAACCCTTTTCAACACTCTTAGCCCTCAACAAATTCATCCCTTGGGCATAACTGCAGATCTTGGAAGCATACAATGCTTGCCTCACATCATCAACCAACCTCTTCTTATCAACACCACTCTTAACAGCCCCAATTTCCTCCTTTAGTCCAGCCTCCTTCAAAACCTTTGCTGCACTTTCCCTCTCCTCTTTCAGCCCACTCAAGTACCTACAATCCAAAGAAGCAGCAATAGTTGGGGCCGCAACAGATAGCTCTGCAGCCTGCTGCACAGTCCATTTCCCAGTCCCTTTCATTCCAGTCTTATCCAAAATCTTATCGACCAATTCACCATCTCCATGCTCATCCTTAACCTTGAAAATATCTGATGTAATCTCAATCAGAAAACTTTCAAGCTCTCCCTTGTTCCACTCATCAAAAATCTCTGCCAATTCAGCATTAGATAACCCACCAACATTTTTCAACACATCATAAGCCTCCGAAATCAGCTGCATATCACCATACTCAATTCCATTATGCACCATCTTAACAAAATTCCCAGAACCCCCTTCACCAATATAAGTCACACAAGGCCCATCTTCAACTTGAGCAGCCACCTTCTGCAATATATCCTTAATATTATTATACGCTTCAAATGACCCACCAGGCATCAAAGAAGGACCATAACGAGCACCCTCTTCACCACCAGAAACACCCATACCCAAATAAAGAATACCCTTATCATTAACTTCCTGGATTCGACGTTCAGTGTTCTGATACCACTCATTACCACCATCAATAATACAATCACCAGCCTCCATATGCTCCGACAAGGCAGAAATCGTCTGGTCCACAGGAGCACCTGCTTTAACCAAAATAATAACGGATCTAGGCCGTTGAATCGAAAGAACGAAGTCACGAGGAGAGTAATGGCCAGTCAAAGGGAAAGGTCCTTCATTGTGGGCACGATGGATAGTCTCATCAACCTTAGAAGAAGTCCGGTTGTAAACAGAGATAGGAAATCCTTTTTCAGCGATATTCAAAGCCAGATTCTGACCCATCACAGCAAGGCCAGAAAGGCCTATGCGAGAAAGAGCTATAGAAGCCTCCATTGATAGAAAAAGCTTTGATTTTGATACAGAGAAAGAGAAAGAGAAAGAGAGAGAAAAGAAGAAGAAGATGGGGGTTGGTGAAATAGAAAGAGCAACAGAGAAGTATAATTTGGATTCGCTGTTTTTTAGAATATTTTTAAGAGAAAAATAGAAATGAAAACGGCGGACTCGTCGACATAGTGAAAGGGCAGAGAGTGGGCAGTGGCTTCAACTACCAACCCGAAGGGTAGCGTGATGGTCGATGATTCCTAAGGGCAACCACTGTAAAATCTATGAAATTGTTATACGACATCATTTATTTGGTAAATTGGTCAAAAAATTCACGCCGAAGGCAAATTTGATAATCAGACAAAAAAGTTGATGTCATTTTTATATATATAATCTTGAAAAATTATTAAATAAAATAATAATATATACATTTATATAAAAATAAATTCAAGTAGTATGATACATGAATTTGGATGAATACGCTTCTGGACTGTCGAATAATTTTCCTATAATCTTTGCTTTCTTAATTATTATTATTTTGGCAACTGGCCATGTGAGTCTTCAGAATTTGGGATCAAGACTTTAAGAGGTCCTAAATTTGGACATCATAAAAAGTAAAAAAATTATTTAAATTTTATGTTTCGTTTTAAAAAAAAATACATCAATTTGATTTTATTTAATATATAATTTTTATATAATATTATTATTTTGGATAAATATCTTCTCTTCGTCACATTCAAAGCAGCCCTATTAAATTTATTTTTCTGAGTTATAATTATATTAATAATATTTATTGTTAATGTTAACTATATAAATTTAGTCTTGGAGTTGAATAATATATTTAAGATTAAATAAATATAATATTTATCTCTAAATGTCTAATTTAATTGGTAAGAGTAAAGTCTGCTTTATTTAGATGGAGAAAATCATACGTAAATTTTTTTTAAAAGTTTCGAGTTTAAATTTCATTTTTCTTTTTTAGGCACATAACTTATTAAAAAATAATATAATGTCCATTTGGCACAGTTTATAAAAAGAAAAAAGTAGTATTTTTTGGTGAGAAGCTGATTTTGGCTCAGTTTATAGTGTTTGATAAATATCAAAATTAATAAAAGTAATTATCTGAATAGTTAAAATTCAACTATTTGGATAAGTTATAAATTAAAATTTTTCAAAATAGTTGAATTTTAAATTAAATGCGTTACTGATTTAAAAAAATTAGTGGACAAAAATACCATAAACAGTTTTTATATTGTATTTTACCAAATACAAACATATTGTTTTTAGAAATATCACTTTTAGAAATATAACTTTTTCCCATATGAAAAACTATTTTTATAAGCTGTGTCAAACTAAGCCATAATATTTTATCAAAAATTTCTCAATCTTTTATAATATTAACTACTAATGCTATCTATCACAAAACCATATTAATTAATGTGATCAAATATAAGATGAAAATCAGCATTTACTAACTTGATCATCATACTCCCACCAGTTTCCCTGTTAATGTAAACAGGATTCTATTTTAATATAGTATTTTTAGGATTATAGTTACTTGTTTAATCTCAGTAACCAAGTCCAAGCAACATAGGTTGGTTAGGACATATTGTATATATGGCTCAGCATCACTAATGGCAAGCACCATATTGCAGTCCATCCTAGTTAGTATTCTGTGAGCCACAGTTATTACAGTGCAGTCTGCAAATTCTGTACTTATTGTTTTCTGAAGGATAGAATCTGTTGCGTTGTCCATTGATGCAGTTGTTTCATCAAGCCTAGTATCTTGCATCGCTTTAGTAATGCTGGTCCTAGACAAAATAGTTGTTGCTGTCCCACGCTCCAGTTAGTTCCATCTTGTGCTACTGCAATGGTGAAGTTTAATTGTATAACAAGCATTTGAAGTTAGAACCCAAGAAAAGCTTCTCTTTTATACTAATATTCTCACCTAGAAAATTCAGTCCCTCTTCTTTTTCTTGAATAGCTGCTCGAAGATGACACTATTCAATAACCTTTCAACACATTCATGACAGCATAACAGGTTATCTAATCGAATATTCTTTTGATTATTCAAAACCAGATCATCCAAGTTCGTCTCTCTATCTCTGTCTTCTTCTTTTTTTATTTCTTTTTTACGTCTCTTTTATGTTTTGTATTTAAAAAGATTTAAATATTCTCCAAAAAATTTAGAAATTTTCATTAGAAACCTAACAATTTAAATATTTTTCACTATCTATTTTATCTTTAGCCCCTACCCTTTTGAATTTCTAGTTTCGTCCTTGGCGAGTACTAAGTTCTTTGGAGTTGAACACTATGAACAAAAAGTAATAAAAGAGGTTTCAGAAAAAGCGAGGCCGGAAAATGTTGCATTGGAGGTATCTTCTGTTGTTTGTGTATTAATTTGGGTCACACATTCTGGTGAGCCTATCAAGTGAAGGGGGGTCTTAAGAAACGAGCTTTTGCGCACTCTTTTCTGTAAACTAAAATGCATCATTCAATTGTTCTTTGATGATTGGATTCTTGATGGTGCTATACTATGTTGTCAAAATAGCAAATTCCTGTCCCATCTTTCGGTGGAGTTCGGCGAAGGACAGTGTCTTTTCAGTCCAGGGTGACATAAATCTATAGCCACACGTGCTTGTTTCACAGTTCCTCAGTTTGTTATTAAGCTGGAGGAGAATGCAATTCCTCAATAGGAGTGATATATTTGGTCAGTTTTGCATGTTTCCTATAGGAAGCTGCATTTCCAATTTTTTAACTGATGCTAACAAGAGTTCAATATGCAGGAGAAGCTGAGAAATGTGCAGTTAAGTCAGTTTGGAAGGAAGGTTTCTATAATTCAACTTGATTTGGTGGGTCCTAATCCCGAATAGCACTACTAATACACTTCAAAGCATCAAGTTCAAGTCCTGTAAGAAGTGTGAAAAGGGAATGTGGGACGTATGGGAATTTTGTCATCCACATGGTATAGGAATGCTCGCAAAAAACTTTGCATATTTTCTCATATGCATCTCCGTTGTTCTGATTGTATGTTTTCTCAGGATGAAAAAAAGCTGAAACGAGAAAGGAGGAAGCAGACTAACAAAGAATCTGCCGGAGGGTCTTGGTTGAGGAAGCAGGTTTGAAATATTATTTCTTTGATTTTGCTTTCAATTTCTTCCTTGCTCAAAGAGCCCAGCTCTGGTTGTCCTGTAGCTCATGAGATTCTTCTATTCCAGGTTGAAATGGATGCAGTTATGATGACATTTGAATCTACATCCGGAGAGAATATGTCCCTTAAATGACAGAGGCAACTGAAACAAAAGGCTGGAAAATGCTGCACTAAAGGTAGCCCTCTATTTTTGTATATACAAAAATACACAAACCACCAAATATCTGTTGACAATTAACCGGTTCTTTTATCAAGTCTGTGGAATCACAAGAGAAGTGGCTGTGTAATTTTTTATTTTTTTTTTCAGTTTTGCTTGTTTTCTAGGGAAAGCTGCATTTAGAATCATTCCTTCAAGTGGTGCTAACTTGAGTTTGATATTGCAGGAGAAGCTGAAAGGTGCACATTCAAGTCAGTTTGATACTGATAACATTACAAAATTCCCAAATTCCTACAAGAAGCTCAATTCTGAAGCCAAGCTTCATATGATGTTGAACCAAAATCTAGTAGAGATGCTGTTGTTTGCAAGATGAGTGTGATATGGCCCCGTATCTAAGAAATTTTGGTGCCTGCAATTGACATAGCTAAAAATTAACTATAAACTATGTATACATAAAATAATAGAAGCAGGCTTTTAAATAGGCAGGGGATAAGTAGTGGGATCTTTTAACTTAACGTTTTTTGGGTGAAAGCAGGGTTATTTGTATTATAAATCTGGTGAAGAAATGTCAGAACACATAGTTTAGACTGTTCATTTCCTTCATTCTTTGCAGTTTATCCACTAATTTTCTTCATGGTTTGTTGCCATTTTAAGAAGCAACAACCCCAAAATGGCTCGAATACTAGAAGCTTTGCATTAGTTGAGACAAATAATAATGAAATTTTGTGTTGGAATTCTTTTCTAGAGTGCGAAATCTCGTGGTCTACGCTAGGAAAGGTTAGGCCAAAAGTGCATTCTAAAGCAAATTTAAGTCTAAAGGGCAAGTTGTAAAAGTAAAGATCACGACTTTATGAAGAAAGGCTAATACCCTTGGGCCTACACAGAGGAGGGTGCATTGCATCTATGGTTGAATATGACAACACAATAAATGGCTAAATTAAATTTCCACTGTACTTTCTAGTCTATTTACGTATGTCAGATATTTTTTCCAACACGAAATGATAACTTCTCTAAGAATATCATATCAATGTATATCTTTATTGTATCAGTAGCGTATTTCACATCCGTGTTGGCAACTTTTCCCTTGTTTGCATGTGTTCTAAATTTATCTCTTGATTCTTGAAAGTAGGTCAAAATTAAGGGGATGAAACTGTTATACTACTAGCTAGACCATGTCCAGTTGCCCACCTTTGAAATTCATAACTATGCCCTATTTTTGTTAAGGATCTAAAGCCTCCTTTTGTGGGGTTTTAGTAGTTGAGTGTCTAAATAGAAACATGATATTTCCAAATTTTCCCACCAACCATTGGGTAAAAACATGTTTGGTTTGCTTCTACTTACAGGCACTGGATGCCCCCTGAACAGTGAAAACGGTAAATTATTCTGTGTGTTTTACAAGGCTTTGTATTTGATCATCAGACTAAGCATAACTGTGTATGAGGATAATTTTATTTATTCCAAACCTCAAATGATGACAGTTTATGACTATTTTTCTTTTTTCAGAAAGAAAATAAGGATGCATATTACTAATTTTTTTGTATTCAATGGATCAATGTAGCAACTAGCAACTAGAAAATACTAAAGTCAATTATGTAATTATAACAAATCGTTATCATGGTAATTCAAATCATTTTTAATTGCAACGGTTACAATACATGCAGGGTTTCGCCACAAATTCAACTAATACTATTAATATTTGTTTTTTTTAAGATTCAATAGCAGATGTCCACTGCAAGAACAAGTTAATTGTTGCTAATTTGCTTGCTATAATGAAATTTAAAGGGTGTTTCTAATATCAAATACCTTTAACCTGAATTTTGGAAATAAATAAAAATGGAATTCGAAGTTCTTGAAAAGTATTTGAACACCTAAAAGAACTTTTCTAAGGGCCAAACCTATGAATATTCTACCATTCAAATGTTTTTCTTTTTTAGTATTGAGATAAAGAATTAATTTTGAGTCTATTAATCAGATAAATATAAATATGCACTTAGATAAATTAATTTTACCATTCAAATGTTAGTTATTCGTTAATTCTGGTAATCATGGTCGCATGTTTCATCCTCGAGTCCACATCATCAGTTCATAAGAATCCAAGCTTACCACATCATCCCCACGCTAGAAAACCTAAAACCAATGGTTGCTGATTAATTTTTTTATTTATATATATTCTGATATAATATACTCAAGTGGGTACTAAATTTTATCTATTTTTATCCGTCTGTCATCCTTCTTCTGATGATTTTCTATTTTCATTTTATGGTATCTTGTCTTCGATTAATGTGGCCTTTCAGTATTTCTTTCATTAATAGGATAAGATCGTTCCAATTCTTGGATAAATATCTAATCTTTTTTAATGTAATTTTCTTTCTTGGAAAAAGTTGTGATCCAATCTTGACTATACTTTCCTTCCTTTAATTTGTTAGGCACTAAAAAACTGTTCCGAACACCAATGTTTTTGTTTGAAATTGCCGTTGGGTCTCAAAAGTTTCAATTTTAACACTTTTTTATTGGTTCTTGTTGAATTCTGCACAGTTTTGTCATCTGGGTAATTCGTTTTTGTTGTTGAAATTTTGCTTGACAGATATTGATTTTGAGTTTTTAGATAATCAGTATCTGTTTTTCAATCTGAGGGAAATAAAGAAACGAAAGGAACAATCAATCAAACCAAGTCCAGTTAATTACTATTAAGGTAGTTGCGTTCTGGTTTTTCATTCACGGGAAAATTAAGGTTTGTCACAAGAAAGGTGCCTAGAGAAAGTTGAGATTCTCAACTGTTTCAGTAACTGCTCGAGTTCTTTTTTTTTTCCTTGATTTTCTTTCTTTTTGGGCTCCGAGTATAAAACAGAGTAAAAACAGAGAGAAACACAGTGTTTTTGTGTGTGGTTGCTTTTTGTTGTTATTTGTGTAACCTTGACTCTGTTTTCACTATGAATAATTCTGGGGCAGTCACTAGTCAGAGAGCAGCAGTTGAAGTAACTAAAGATAGAAATGGAATTGATCAGATTATTCTTTGTAATCCTAGAGGAGCTTCAGCTCGGGTCAGAAATCATTTTTTTTCTTATACCACATGAAAATTTCAGTTGTTGCTTACGTTTGTGTCATGTTAATTCAGGTTAGCTTACATGGAGGACAAGTCCTGTCCTGGAAGACAGACCAGGGAGAAGAATTGCTCTTCACTAGTAGTAAGGTAGATATATTTGTTTGGATTCTTTGTTATGCAATTATATTGAGATTTTCTCCTTTCATTATCTCATCTATTACAATTATAATTTCAAATGCTTATTATTTCTTGATTCTTGTGATTTTTCAGGCAATTTTCAAACCACCAAATCCAGTGCGAGGAGGAATTCCTATTTGCTTTCCCCAGGTATTTTGAACTTATTACTGGTCTCAAACTGCATTTCTTTCCAATAATATATATTTTTTTTAATATATAAATTTATAAACCAATCTTGGAAATCTCTAGCTAATATGTTTCTTTAATACTGTGTTAAAAGTTCGGAAATCTAGGAGCATTAGAACAAAATGGATTTGCAAGGAAGAAAATTTGGGTGATTGATGATAATCCACCACCATTGCATTCCAATGATTCCAATGGTAAAGCCTATGTTGACTTGCTACTTAAACCATCTGAAGATGATCTAAAGATTTGGCCACATAGGTATGAACATGAGATGATCTTAAATTATTGCTTAAAATCTTAAATAATACCTTCACCATATAATTAATATTAGCATACTTGCTTAAATCAGATGAATGAACATAATAATTAATTTAGAATTAATTGTTATTTTCAGTTTCGAATTTCGTCTTAGAGTTTCTTTAGCAGCAGATGGGAACCTAGTTTTGCTGTCACGCATAAGGAATATCAACTGCAAGTCTTTTAGTTTCTCAATTGCCTACCACACATATTTCTCCATTTCGGACATCAGGTATAAAGAGAGGAAGCTAATGATCTTATATATCCTCGACTTCCTGTATTTTTTCAAATTAACACATAAGTTTATGAATTTGATTTCAATAGTATTGGTTGTAATGGCAATATATTGTTGTAATATAACAGTGAAGTAAGAGTAGAAGGGTTGGAAACTCTTGACTATCTTGACAACCTTTGCCAAAAGGAGCGATTCACTGAACAAGGAGATGCCTTAACATTTGAATCTGAGGTAATAAAATTAAAATATTTATTAGATGTTCTTGAAATGGTCCAAAAATTGTTTATAATAAGTTGGTGATTAATCAAATAAAAATGATTAATTATTTGTAATTTGCAGGTGGATCGAGTTTATCTTAGTTCTTCAAATGTTGTTGCTGTGTTTGATCATGAGAGAAAGAGAACATTTCTCATAAGGAAAGAAGGACTTCCTGATGTTGGTAAGCTTTTTTTCTTTTTTTCTTTTTTTAATATAAAATCAGCTCTAAAATAAGCATGATTTAAGCCTTCTTAGATTATCATTTTCAAACATGAAAATTTCAATTTTATGTTTGTCTCATTGCCTTGTAGTTTGTTTGATATCATGGTTCAAATATGCTTTTTCAAAAATTACTCTTTTAAAAGAGGAGTTTGGCATTGCCTTGACTCTATGCACAAATTTCAAAGTATTTTAAGTAAATTTATCCCTTTGATTAAATTTATTGTCTAATATAGTATCTTAAAATTTATGTATAACTATAATATAATATGTTGAAAATTAAAATTTTAATTATAAAATATTTTAATTATTAAAAATAATCACTAAACGCTAGTCGTCAATAATTAACATAAAGTATTAAATCAAATATATCTTAAATCATATCTGATTTACTTTTTAAAAAATAAAACATAAATGCTTATTAAATACTTTAGTGAAAAACTAACATTGGCAGTCAACTATTAACCGTAATTGTTGAATGAAACAACCTTCAAATCATATGAAATTTACGTTTAAAAAATAGAACACAAATGCCAAACAAACTCATAATTTTACTTGTATGAGATTTGATTAGTTGATTTTTATTGCTATGCTTGGAAATAGTGGTATGGAATCCATGGGAGAAGAAGTCCAAATCCATAGTAGACTTTGGAGATGAAGAGTACAAACAGATGTTGTGTGTTGATGGTGCAGCAATTGAGAAGCCAATCACATTAAAGCCAGGTGAAGAATGGAGAGGTTGTTTAGAACTCTCTACTGTTCCTTCTTGTTGATGAAAAACTACTGTCTTGATTTCACATGACAGTGATCATTCTAATAACACCAATAATAAATGTAATGCTTGCTGGCTAATAGTAACCATTGTTGAATCTTTCATTTGTAGTATTGCAAAGGTGAATAAAAATCATAATTCACCTTCTAATATGGCTTTTAATGGTGTTTATGAATTAGTCCCTATGTGGAGATATTTGTTTTAGGTTTTTTCTCCATGGTAGCAATTGCAAAAAAGATGTACAAGGAGGTTATATCCCCTGAAAAAAGAAATTGTATATATAAAATTAACAAGCTATTCTTATCAGAGCCATGTTTCAATACTGGAACCTGTGGGTTATGAACCCACCGTGCTACCGCTATGCTTATCAAGTTTATATTTATTTTTATTTCGTTTAAAAATTGTGCAACAAAAAGAAGATTCAGTCACGTCAACCCAGAAGCTTCTAGGCCAAAATAAAGCAAATTGGGTTGGCAATGATATGATATATGGATATTAGAGTTCATTACTTAAGCCCATAAATCATATTGAGTATCTACCTTGATTATTGATTCCTAAGAATATTTTCCTAACTCTATACTGTAGTCCTTGTTATAAAACTATAATGTTTTGCAAACATGAAAAGCCAAAATGGGATTATAATGCACAAAAATCAATATCATTTGTGGCTAAGAAAAGCCCTAGTTAAGTCACTCTACATTTGGCCCACTTTTATATTCTAAATCCGAATCAGAAGAAAACAAAATCTATCAAATCTAATTGGCTTTGCCTAACTCCTACCTTATTAGCATTTGACCACTAAGTTGAACCTTCAATTGACACTACAAAAAGAATGCAACCTAAAGACTAAAATTCTAAATCCATTATTCGATGTACAAAGACATAAGTTCATTTTCAACTAGTAAGGATATATTATAGAAAGTTCTAATTTTAAATATTTTAAAATTTACATTATTAATCTATTTAAAAATTAAAACTCAATTTTTTGCATTTTTATGATTTTATTTATTCATTGAATAATAATGGGTTGTTCTTTTATTGTTTTTTTTCTTCTTCTTAGTTTATAATTGGATGCTTCCATGATGACAAATATTTGGAACATAAATTTTGAATATGCTTGTCAAAGCATGACTAGTTCTATTGTTTACGGGGCCTTAGTTGGCAAGTTGTGCACTGTCTTGGGAAAATTTTAGCCAACCTTTAAGCAGACAAGATTGGCCATGATTTAAAAAGAATTTTTATAAAAGCCATAAACCTCATGTAGTTAGTTAAATGAGATGGGCCATGATTTAAAAGGATGTTTGATACAAGTCATAAACCTCATATAGGCAATATATTCATAACCGAACCGATTAAAAAATCTATAAAAATAAAGAGTCAGAGAGTTAGAAGTTTGATCGGAGTTGAATCGATTAAATAAAAAAAAAATTAATATATATATATATATATATATATATATATATATATAATTTAACATTTATCATATATATGATGAAAATAAATATAATTAAATATTTATTATTTTTGGTCAAAAATAATATAAAAAAAAAGATTCGCTTAAATTTCAAAAATTGATCCGATTCGATTAATTCATAAATTTTTTAATAAATTTTTAGGAGACAAATTTTAAATGCTGACCGAATCATTCTTAATTCAATTTTATTTTTTAATTCATCCAATCAATTTGATTCAATTTTCACAACTATGGATATAATGCATATAGGTAGTTTAAGTGTTGGTTGAAACAAGATAGTGACTTCGCATTATTGTTGTAGGCAGTTATTTATAAAAGAAAACAAAAACATTTGGTTGTAATAAAAATGGTAAGTAAAAAGTAGGAACCTACTTTAATTAAATTAAGTTAGCTCAATGGAATAAACTCTTATATTGCTCACCCAGTTATAAATTTGCCATAAAGTAAATATCCACTTATTCCAATCCCTACTACAATGCTAAAACAAAATTTTTGTAACGTTTCTTCCTCCCCTTATTAATTTCTTTGTGATTTAATTTTGTTAGAACATTAAAAAAATTAATTTATTTATTTATTTCAAAAATAATACTTTTTCACATCTAAAGATAAAATATATGATTTAAATGATAAATTCAAGTTTAAATCTCTCTCTTAATATAAAAAATATGATTTTTTTTAATATAAACAATAAAAAATATAAAAAATTTAAGATTTGTTTAATTCATTGATAATAGTTAATTGTCTGAAATTAACAGTTTAAAATTAATAATTAGAAAATTCAACTTGAATCGTTAAAAATTATACCTTTAATTTTTTAATTATAATTTTAAATCATTAACTATTAAATTTTAAAAGTTATTATAAACATTGAATTTACAAAATACTATATACTAGCATTAAGAGCTTAAACACTAAATATTGATTCCCATATTTTAAAAAAATTACCTTAAAATTTTAATTCACAGATACAATCATATTATAATATGTAATAATCTCTTCTTTTTTTTTTTTAATACATGGAAAAGAAATTTCATCCTTAAAACTAACATAATCTTTTACCTTACTATTCATTATATAATATTTTTATGAATAAGGATAATTTTTAATAGTTTATGTTTTATTTTGTTAGTTTCATGAGCTAACAAGTTTTATTTAAATTTTCCTCTAAAGAAAAGTTCATTTTAGATTCATTGTGGAGCTCAATAAATACATTTATTCAAATTATAATATGCATAATTTAAATATATAAATAAATAATAAAAATGCAAAACATAAGAGTGAAAAAGATATATCTCATAATTCAAATTCAATAAATATAGTTTTTATTCAAATTCAAAAAACCCATAAGGTTTGAACTTTATTTGCAAAAAAAAAAAAAAGGTAAAAATACCAATGTAACTGAATGACTAGCGATCAACAGATGATATGACTCGGAGATCAGACAACTTTCTTTACAGATCCAATCCAACGGCCAAAACACCCCACATGATCTCAAACACTCTATATCAACGGTCACTATTACTTACCCTCCACATCAATCACAAATTTCAGTCCACCACCTCCACATTCCAAAAGCAAAACGACACAGCATAATCCTACGATTCTATACAGATTACCTAATTAATATTGGCCCCCACATGTCAATCTCTTTTTTATGCCACGTCATCAATCTCCCCCACTAAGCCTGCCCAAGCAACAGCACCCTCTTATACACCACTATAACACTAGTTTCCCGTTCACCGTTATTAATTTTTCTCCACCACCCGCGCCGTCCACCAATCTCTCTCTTTCTCTCTCCATTCATTTCTCTCCTTTTCTTTCGGTTACTTCAAAAAAACCATGAAATATAGCCGTTGGTCTCATTACAAGTACTATAACTAAAACCCACCAAATTTCCTTCTCCATTTTTAATTGTGTGTGATAATTTTGGCACTTCAAGTCTTTGAATACTATCTGTTCAGAGAAATTATAACGTGTACGTTTTTACCTCCGTCTATATGATTCCTCTTTATTTATCGTGACTAATTATTAGATTTTTTAAAAAATTTGTTGGCCTAGTTGGATCTGTAAATAAGTGGCTTTTGGAGTTTGTTCTTACAAATCATAGTGAGTTAAGTGTTTTTCTTTTTGGAGGTATCACCCAATTGAAACAAAAACAAAAAGAGGAACTTGAATTCTGGGGAATTCTGCTTTCAGTTGGAATTTGAAATTGTAAGGTGTAAGCTCACTTTTTGACCACAAACGCAATATCCAAAGCCTATAAAGGCTCATTCTTTAATGTTTGAAATAAACCAGAGTCGTCTCGTCTTTTATCGACAATTATCTTGGAATCTGTCTTTTGCTTTTTTCTCTCTTTTCTTCACATTCTCTGTGTTTTCAATTTTTAAACTGTACCTTTTTTTTATTATTTTTATTTAGTTATTTATTTGTTTATTGTTATTTTTCTCTTTGCCAAATACTATATACCATCTTGCAGGGAAAGAAAAAAGCAACAGAAAGAAAGCACCAAAAGAAAACTCAGCAGAAACAGCTCGTTTTTGGCTTAGTTTTAGCTTCAATGGAAGCTAATTACATTTTCTCTTCCATTTTGTTTGTGGGTTTGGCTTTATTTATAGTAAATGCAGAGCCAGTAGAGGATAAGCAAGCTTTGCTTGATTTTGTCAATAGCTTGCGTCACTCTCGCTGGCTTAACTGGAACGAGAGCTCTCCGGTTTGCAATAACTGGACTGGAATCACTTGCAGCGAAGATTGGTCTCGTGTAATAGCTGTTAGATTGCCTGGTGTTGGATTTCAGGGCCCTATTCCGCCAAACACTCTTGGTCGACTCTCTGCATTGCAGATTTTGAGTCTCAGATCCAATCTTATTAGCGGGGACTTTCCTTCTGACTTCTCTAATCTGAAGAACTTGTCTTTTCTTTATCTTCAATATAATAACCTATCTGGGTCACTGCCAGCTGATTTCTCTGTTTGGAATAATCTCACTATTGTTAATTTGTCCAACAATAGATTTAATGGTAGTATTCCTCATTCGCTTCCGAATTTGACTCATCTTGCTGCTTTGAATCTCGCTAACAATTCACTTTCTGGTGAGATCCCTGATTTTAATTTGCCCAATTTGCAGCAGATAAACTTGTCTAATAATAATCTTACTGGCAGTGTACCTAAGTCACTTAGAAGATTCCCTAGTTCTGTGTTTTCTGGTAACAATATTACATTTGAAATTTTTGCTCCTGCTTCGCCTGTTCTTGCTCCTACTACTGTGCCTAATCCGAAATCTAAGAATGCTAAGGGGCTGGGTGAGACAGCATTATTGGGGATTATAATTGCTGCTTGTGTTTTGGGTCTTGTGGCATTTGGTTTCTTGGTAATTGTTTGTTGCTCGAGAAAGAAGGGTGAGGATGAATACTCAGGCAAGTTGCAAAAAGGAGAAATGTCGCCGGAGAAAGTGGTTTCGAGGACTCAGGATGCTAATAATAGATTGGTTTTCTTTGAGGGATGTAACTATGCTTTTGATTTGGAGGATTTGTTGAGGGCTTCTGCTGAGGTATTGGGAAAAGGTACATTTGGTATGGCTTACAAGGCAATACTGGAGGATGCAACCACAGTGGTGGTAAAGAGGTTGAAGGAAGTGAGTGTCGGCAAGCGGGATTTTGAGCAGCAGATGGATGTTGTTGGAAGTATTAAGCACGAGAATGTTGTTGAGCTGAGGGCTTATTACTATTCCAAAGATGAGAAGCTGATGGTGTATGATTATTACAGTCTGGGGAGTGTTTCTTCTATGCTACATGGTATGTTTCGTTGTCCAATATCCATCATTTGGATGTTTGGAATTTATTTGCAGTTGCAATTTCATTAAAGTTGCTAATGCATATGCATTTTTCTCTATGAATAGACAAATTAGTATGCTATATTGATTGGATTCTGCTTATATCTTCATAGTGATGATTATTTGTATGAGAAGTTAAGCAGCACTCTGTTTTCATTAAACTTGAGGAAATTCCTTTCGCAATTGAGTTATTTTAAAAATGTATCTTCTGATTTAACTAATATGCTATACGTCCTTGTTGAAACATGTCCTTGACTTTAATGAGGTAGTCAACCTCTTTCACGGTTTTGAGAGGGCTTGGTTGGTCTTGCTAGGTACGGTGTACCATTTAGATAAGAAACTTGGTTTTTAAGCTTAAATGCGTTTTAGCACTCCTTGAAGTATACGAGTGAATGGTATTGCAATGTCGAAGCAAGCCCCAAGGTTTGCAAAGTGTTGCTCTAAGAAGAGTGTTAGAGATATTAAAAACCATGTCAAGTTTGTAACTGAGAATTCAGTAACTGGTTTTTAATATCTCTAACAATGAGTGGATGCCAAAGTTGGATTCATGCACCAATTCCCCAGTTGTAGCCAAGACAGGTTGGATTGAGAGATTGCTAAGAAATGAAATAAGGTTCTTTGGAGGATTTGATTATATCACGCATTTAGTTTTTGAAGGATGTTGCATACCTTTGTGAGTCTACTTTGATGTGTTTGACGATATTGTGCAGTTAGCATTTGAAGGTCGGGGCATGCCTTTGTGAGTCTAGTGGTATCATAAAACAAAAACATTCAGCTTTAAATAGAACTTTTCTATCAACTTGCGTAGTACAATCATCATTGCTGAAAATGCTTGATTTCCTTTCGACTGAATATTTGTCACAAGAAAATTCGTTGAAGTTCTTTAGAAGTTCGCTTATTTTTGTTAGTCATAATGGAAACCATACACAGCTTTTCTAATGTGGTTGATAATTATGGGACAGTCCAATTGTGTGGCAAATATGATCCTACTCGGCCTTGACAATTTTCCAGTAGGATGTACTGTGAGTGATGCTTATTCAAACGCCATACTTCATTTCCTTGTTTGTGTAAATCAGTCAATAAAATAGGCTACACCTTTCGCCATACTTCATTTGCTTGTATGTGCAAAACAGTCAATAAAATAGGGTACACCTTTGATGCATCTGTAATTTTGCAGGCAAACGAGGAGGCGAGCGAATCTCCCTAGACTGGGATACAAGAATGAGAATTGCTATAGGTGCAGCAAGAGGCATTGCTCAAATCCATACAGAGAATGGTGGGAAATTTGTCCATGGGAACATCAAATCCTCAAACATTTTTCTTAACAATAGACAGTATGGCTGTGTGTCTGATCTTGGTTTGTCAACTATAATGAGCCCACTAGCCCCACCTATTTGTCGTGCCGCTGGTTATCGGGCCCCAGAAGTGACGGACACTAGGAAAGCAGCACAACCTTCTGATGTCTATAGCTTTGGTGTGGTGTTATTAGAGCTTCTAACTGGCAAGTCCCCCATTCATACTACTGGCGGTGATGAGATTATCCACTTGGTCAGGTGGGTTCATTCTGTAGTTCGGGAGGAGTGGACAGCCGAAGTGTTCGATGTGGAGCTGATGAGGTATCCAAATATAGAGGAGGAAATGGTGGAGATGTTGCAGATAGCATTGTCTTGTGTAGTGAGGATGCCAGATCAAAGACCTAAAATGCCAGATGTAGTGAAAATGATAGAAAACGTTCGTCGGATTGAGACCGAGAATCGTCCATCTTCTGAAAACAGATCTGAAAGTTCAACACCACCACCTCCAATGACTCGGACAGAATCCTGAATTTTACAAGAATCAGAAACAAAAAGCCATTTGTCTATGTTTTATATTTTTTTAATTTTTTGGTCCAGACTTGTGGTTTATTTTCATTTCAATTTTTCTTCTAATGAACAAATTCTGATAAAATTTTAGTATTCCACGTATTAGTGAAGTAGAGTTAGGTCAACTATCAGTTAATTAGTGAAATGTGAGGCCTTCAGGAAGTGGTTAGATGTCTCTCCCATTTGTTTATGATTTTTGTGTATTAAATTTATGTGAATTACTTCAACATAAGGCATAACCTAATTTGTGTCTGCTGTTATAATTTGCAATTGTTTATGAGAATTGGTGCCTTGTTGTAGCTGAGTAATTAGGGATGGTAACGGGGCGGGGGCGGGGAAATCATCCTCATTCCCACCCCCGCCTTAACGGTGAATCCCCATCCCCGTCCCCGTTTCATAAATGGAGATAATTTAGTCCTCATCCTCATCCCCGTGGGGGTCCCCATTCCCCGCTTAAATTTTGTATTACTAAATTTGTTTATACTTATAAAATTCATAAATAATAACTAAAAATATAAAAAAATTTATTTAGAAAATATTAATAAATTCAAACACACAAAATATCAACCAAACATAATTAAAATTTAAATATTGGGTAATTAGTCCGAAAAATCACTAAATTTCAGTCATTTTTTCGATTTGATCACAAAAAAAATTTTCCTTTCAGACGAGTTATTAAATTTTTAAAATCCTTTTATTTGGTAGTCACTTGCCGGATTTATTGTCTGAAAAATAACGTGGCATGCCACATGTATTAATATTGCTAACATTGTTATACCATGTGGAATACACGTCATATTAATTTGCCATATAACCCTACCATTTAACCCACTTACTCTTTAATTCTCACAATCCCGATGATCTCCATTTTCTTACAAAACATAGCAACTCTTGCTATGGCCATTGTTGATTATAGAAGTAGCACCTAGAATGACACAATTATCAAAAGCAGATCCGAAGATAGCTCTCTATTTCAAAAGCACACCATTGTCAATCCCTAATTCCCCATTAAGCAACTCAATTAAAAAAAAAAAAAACTAATTTTGTTAAAATTCTTAAGAATCTGAGTAGCGGAATGATGGGTAACACCACCATGATCTATTTCTCCATTATCCTTGTTCCCAATGAAAAAGGTAGAAGAAGAAGGAGACGCATAACTCAAATAAGAGGAAGAAGAAGAAGAAAAAGAAAATAGCCCATTACTCTCCTTTATGAATTCCACGGTCATGAACAAGATGTTTCTGATGTCACTTTTTTTTTCGATTCATGTTTCCTCGTCTTTGCCTTCGATGATAGAACCCTCCGTCTCTGGGATTTAGAATTGGGTTTGTGTCTTCTGTTAATATTTTTATTGTGTATTTTTATTGTGTTATATATATATATATATATATATATATATTATTTGGTTTGTATTTTGAATGGATTTGGAAATTGGTGGTGTTTATAGAAAAGATGGAGGTGGAATGGACTGTGAAAGAGGTGGAGCATAAGAGGTGGAGAATTTGGAGGATGAGAAGAAGAATGGAATTTAGTGGATGAGAACTGGCTTTGTTGATCTTCCTTCGGTGGCAGTGTCGACACTGAGATTTTTTTGTATCTGTATGATCAAAATAATAATGGGCTTATTTCAGTTAATGAATTAAATCAAGAGTTGAATCATTTGGGGATGCAGTGTATTATAGAGGATTGTGTGAAGATGATAGCAATTGTGGATTTAAAAGGAGATGGGCGGGTTAATTTTGGGTATATGAGTTGGGAAGTATTGGAATATGTGGATTTAGATAATATGAAGTCTACTTCAATTTGAAGCTCCAAAAAAGCTTCAATGGTGGGTTAGGAATCATGGGTTATGAAGATTGTGTTGAGAGAGAGAGAGAGAGGGAATTTCCAGAGTTGGGAAATAGTAAAATTTTTTTCTCTTTCTTCTGCCACATGTCTAACATGCATTAGTAAGAAAAAAAGTCATATACTCTAATGAAGGTGGCATCCTTACGTGGCATGATTATGTGGCATGAAAATATGATGTGTTTAATACGTGGCATACTATGTCATCATCTATTATATATGTGTCATGCCATGTTAGATTTCCGGTCAAAAATTCGGCAAGTGACTTCAATTTGAAAAAATTTCAGAACTTTAATGACAAATCTGAAAGAATTTTTTTTTTATGACGAAGTCGAAAAAATTATTAAAGTTTAGTGATTTTTCAAGCTAATTACCCATAAATATTTTAATGCATCAAAAATATTCGGTAATATTTTTTAATAAAACATTAAAAATTCAGCATATATTAAATTATGAGTACTTGAACAAATTTAATCTAATAAGTACTTTCAATAAACTTTAACAATCTCATAAGAATTATTTATTGAACAAATTATTCCTTATATATATATATGTTATTAATTAATATAATTTTATATAAGAAATAATTAAATAAATATAATAATTAACCAAGTATAATAACGGGTCCCCATGGGGACGGGGATGGGGATCCCCACGGGGTGGGGAATACACTCCCCGTCCCCGCCCCGTCCTCGCTAACGGGAAAAAAATATTCCCCATCTTCGTCCCCGTGGGGAGACAAATCGGGAAATTCCCACCCCGTTCGAGGCAAATCCCCGCGGAAAACGGGGATTCCCCACCCCATTACCATCCTTAGCGACAGATTTTTTCAAACTTTTATTATTATTACCTAATGTACAGTAAAACCTATGTAGATTAATAACATTAACAATAAATTCTATTAATTAAAAGGAATATTAATTAGTAAATAAATTAATAATTTATTAAATTGAGAAGATATTAATTAATTGATAAATTAATAATTTATTAATTTAAAGAGAATATTTATAATTCAATAAATAATATTTAATTAATTAAAAAATTAGTGTTTTATTAATTTTATAATCAATTAAAAAAAGTGATAAATTAAATATGAATTAATTAAAATGAAAAAATATATATTATTAATTGAATATGAATTAAATAAATTAAATATAAAAATAGAATATGAATTAAATGAAGAGTAAAAAAAATATACAAGTATAATTGTTTAGATTTAAAATAATTTTTATATAAATCACTTCAAATAATCTCTTATGTTTTTCATAATTACAATGACTTTCCGTCTAAAAAGTGTTTAAAAAATTAATCATGATAGATAAAATATGTAAAATATTATATGAGAATAGTAAAGAGTATCCTACATGCACTTAAAAATAATTGCAATAATGAATTTTTTACGGATTTCAGTTGAAAGTTAGTCAATGTATAATATCAAATATACTCAAACAAAATTAGAAATGAGAACGCACTCGATGCATCAATAATATTTCATAAATTTTATTAGAATTCGAGAATTCAACTTCAGAATTTTTAAAGTCAATAAAAAAAATTGGAGATGAGATCCAACTAAATTTAAATTAAAAAAAAAAACAAATAACAATAAACTCATACATACATCTATATATTATACTAAATCACAAGACACTAGTTCCACGAGATTGCCACGTCTTCACCACAATACTTTAGAATTAAATATAATAATAAATATCCAAACTTGCCATGTGTCATTATCAAAATAATTCATTATTTTATTTTTTTATTCCCAAATTTCCTATGAATTTGATGACCCTTTTCATTTTCCTCATTAATTTTTGTGCCATTTTCCAAAGTTAATCTCCAATAATAAATGACAATTTCATTAAATTGAATTTGTTGATCTTTTCATTTTTTTTCCATTAATTCTTCTTTTTAGGCGTTTGTTTCATTTTCCTTTTATCTGAGCAAACCTAGCCACTCCTTTTGCTTTTTTATCCATTTTTTACCTCCATGGGTTGTCTTTTTGGTTGATTGAATGCATTGCTCTTTTATGTTACCATGAAGGAATTTGGCATTGAGAAAAACTAAAGGGATCTTTTGATTTTTTTTTTCCAATTTTTTCCTCAGAATATTCATACCTCTGTCTTTTTTTTTTTTTTTTTTTTTTTTTTTTTTTTTTTAAAGTTTTTATTATTTTTTTGTTTTAATAATAATCTTAGGAGTGAGTTTTAGTTTTATTAGGTTTTGTTTACCGTCGGCATTTCTTATCCAGGTTTTTTTATTTCTAGGGTTTTGGATTTTTTTTTTGTTCAGAAAGATGAAAATACGAATTTGAAGATTTCTGTTTTTTTTTTTATTATTATTGTTTTGGTTTTAGTTTCAAATTAACTCTTGGATCGAGATTTAGATTTCAAGATT
>CANXYC011970889.1:0-103111 GCA_948193065.1 Aleurites moluccanus | reverse complement strand
TATATATATATATTTGTATTTTATTATTTATAAAAATTAAATTGAATTTAAAAAATAAAATGAAAGAATTAACGTTAATAGATTCATTTATATTTTTCTATTATATAATATTAATTTAATTACTTTTAATTTAATTTTAATTTAATTGATTCGATCTTAATTAAATCTGTAATTAGAGACGAAGTGACCTTGATCCTAGGAGGCCAAGGCTACCTAAATATTTTAATTTTTTATTATAAAAGAATAAATTTTGCCATTTTATCTCTCCACATCCAGCCTAATATCCAAACTTATTTTAATATCCAAAACCCAACAAACTAAATTCTAAGATTATTCTCTCAATTTTGTGGAGTTATTATTATATGACAAGTTGAAAATTTATAAATTATTATATTTTTTATGTACCTATGATTCTAATGCAGATTTAGTATAAAAATTTAATATTCAGAATTATAAAATAATAATTTAAGTTTGATGTTGATTCTCTAGTTTATAAATCCTGATTTCGTTGTTTATAATTTATGTTTTTATCGTTTTTTTAACTGATTTATAATTTTATATTTTTATCTATTTTTTAACTGGTACAAATATAAGAATATTCGTATCAGTCACCTAAAAGCAAACACATTTCATTATTTTCATAAATGAGTTTTTAAAACTGCCCAATTACAACACTTTATTAGTCAAGAAAATATCATATTTAAAATCTAATTAATGGGAGCAATCCAAACATGGCTCCTAATTCTTGAGATATGGGCCTAGGCCTAAATTAGGTTGAATCCAAACAGGATATTTTTATCATGCTGCTCTCATGTCTACTTGAGTTTTGTTACAGTGGTTTTTTTAGGGTTAAGAAGGAATCACTCTGATGAAAGTTACACAACAGCAACAATTTTAGCATTAATTACTTTATTCCTCAACGAGTCATTAATTTAATTTTTCATTGCAGTAGTAATTTAGATTGACCTATTTGTTAAAATGGCAACAAATGATAATTACACAAAGAAAGGAGTTAATCTACAATAAATCTTCGTAAAATATCAATGTTCCTTTGCTATTGAAGCTGATAGTTAATAATACATGAATTAAAGCTCTCATAATCCAACTTCTAGTTGTAGGTTTCTCATGTGTGTGTGTATATATATATATATATACGCTTAGTTTATGGAGCATCTCTAAGGTTAGAATCACCTTTGATCAAGAAGCAACTCATAGTTTCTTGTAAATTCCTTTTTGGTATCCCTACCTATAGGGGATTCAAGAGAGTTAAGTTGTCCAATTCAATGATTTGGATTGTTAATGACAACCATATGCCTACTATCTCAAACTTTTCTTCATCCAACAACATCATACCCAAATTTGGGACCATCCTCTCTTATAAATAACACTAAGGAAACTAATTCAAGAATTAGAATAGAGAGATAAGAGAATTTATCACTTTATATAATAGAATCTTTGCCCCAAAAAGAAAAACATTGTTATCCCTCTCTCTCTTTCTTTTAATATACCTCTTAACACTAGATTAGTATAAGATATTAAAATTAAAAGGGTTTAGACATAATAATTGGACAAGTCATTTGGCATAACAAAGCTTTATTAGACCTTTATTATTTATAAAATTTTTATTGGATTACAATTTAGCAAAAAAATTGGACCATTTGTCAACAAAACTTTGGTAAATCCATATGTATTTGAGTTCTAAATAAAGAAAAATAAATTAAAGTACCATAATTAGTTAAACAATCTATTTCATTAAAAAAAAAATGCTTGGGGGCTTCATGAAGTGACTTGAACACATGGCTTGTATTGAAAAGAAAGTATATATTGAAAGAATTGCAACCATATATAAAAAGAATATGTGATTGAACAATAAATGAATTTGATCAAATTTTGAGATAAATAATGTACTTTCTTTTGCATTATTATTCACTTCACCTTGTTCTATGCTTTTGTAGGAGACTTCAACTTCAAAATAAAGCCAAGAACCATTCTCATCCATTCAACTAATTATATGATTACTTCTTTCAGTTTTTAAATGTATCTATTTAATTTTATGCATGTTGAAACTTGAATCCTAACACCACCTAAGTGGATGTTATCATTTCAATTTTGTTTATTTACTACACTTTCAAATTCATTTTTTCAGCCTTTGAATAACTCAATGAAAAATTAACTTTTAATTTTTTCTAAATTTTTAGATTATTATTGTCAAAATTTTAAAAAAATTCAAAATTCTAATCTCAATATTTCTTGATTCTTCTAAAGAAGGCTGAGACTTTTAATAGAAACGTCGAAATATTTTAGCTAAGTGCATACTTTGCCATATATAAAAGTCACAATCTAGAGGCATGTCTTGCACCACTATAATATACCATATATTTAGCCTATTCCTTTGGCCTAGATTATAGATATTCGATTAACCTTTTCCTAGAATAAGTGTGTTCTTGACTAAATTTGCAAAGACACTTTTTTCTCTTTGGAATGTTGATGCCTATATCTAGAGAAACACTACTTTTTTTTTATAATACATGGTAAACACTTAAATTACCCATCACTGATGTGATTCCTGATTTAGATCAGTTTCCAACAAGAAGAATATAACCACCAAGAGCCTAATTTGGTTTTAGCAAAATTTTTTGAAAAGAGATCTCGAATTCGAGGTCTCTTCTTATTAACTAAATATGCGACCTATAAAAAAATAAATATAAATATATAACTCATTAAAAATAAGTATAGTATTTTTTTTTTTAAAAAAAATCTTACTCGTTAACACTAATTATTAATATTGTGATTTTTATAAGAGTAATCTAATAATGTAAAACTCTTTAAAAAAAAAAATTATCAAATTTAACGATAAAATTGAGACTTATGGAGTGGAAAAATAAAAACATAAACCACCCTAAAAATTTCTATTTTAATGTAATAAACTTTCTCTTTTTAATTCAATTTTATTTATATCGATAATTTGAAAATTTTAAATTCAAAATTTATAAATTTTCATTATTTTTAATTAGATTAAGAGTGAACGTTAAAATTTAAATTTTATTGATTAAATTATTATTTAAAAAAAATGAAAATTAAATTATACTTAATCAATAATAATAATAATAGTAATGACATTAATTTACTGAAAAAAAAAAAATGAAAGACCAATTTATTAGCCACAAGATGGCCTGGATTATGATGTCTCATCCCCAAACACCTAAAGCAATGCAATGATGATGTGTATGAGTGAAAACTGCCAATGTGGCATTCTTCACATTAGCTTCATGATTTCTATAATATAATTGGATGCCTAATGTATGATGCAAATAATCAAGGCATTTGAATTTTTCTTCTGATCCCAAAAAATTATACCATATATAATTTCATACATAAAAAATTATTAAAATTCTAAAAAAAATTTATATGACTATTCTTAAATTTTTAAATGTAAAATTATTTTTAAACACAATGTAATGAATTCTCATTTTGTATCGTGCTCTTGATAAGAGAAATTTGAGACAAGCTTTTGATTTCATGATGATTTTGTTTTATTGTAAAATTATTTTTTTAAAAATATTATATACCAAAAAAATTATTAAAAATACGATATATATTAAAATACATATGAAAAATTATATTTTTTAAATATAAAAATATGAAAATGAAAGAAAAAAAAAAGAATAATAAAAATAAAATAAATATAAAAAAAAATCGTATGTGGTGTAATTTTCTCTTTTGTTTAATCAACATGTAATGACAGGTCTTCGGCCTAACCCATGTATCAAAGTTTGAGACTGGGTCGGTAGCCTTTTGCCTTTAACTAAATTAAATACAAGCCGGCACGGTTCTCTGGGCCCCCACTTTTGGACCACTGTTTTAAGGGCTTACTAATTTTTTATTTTTCTTAATTGCCTTTTGTTATGTACTAATACTTTATTTAATCAATTTTAAAAATGAATTTACTATAATTTCCCTTTATAAAATAATTTAATACACTAAATTACTCGTAACTTTTTAAAAATACACTAACTCCTCCTTAATAAATGTCATAATATACAACTAAACCCTTTAGTCCAATTTTACCGTTAGTTAACCTTTAGTCAGATAGTAAAAAGATAAAAATATCCTTACTCTTTATTTTTAATTAATTATATTCTATTTTTGTTTTAAATTTTTTTTTAAGATTTAAAAATTTATTTTCATATTTTTGATAATTTTTAAAATAAAAAATAAATAAAAATATTTTTTAAAATATATTTTTTATTTTTTATTTGTTATTTTTTATTTCAAAAAATAATTTAAGAAGAAATAATTTAATTTCTTCTTAAATTTTTTTAATATAAATAAAAAAATTTATTTTTATATTATTGACAAATTTAAAAATAAAAAGTAAAAAATATTTTTTAAAAAATATTTTTATTTTTTATTTGTTATTTTTAAAAAATAAAATAAAAATATTTTTTAAATATTTTTAAAAATATTTCATTTTCAAATTTGTTAAAAGTATGAAAACATATTTTTTAATCCTAAAAAAAAATTAAATTAAAAATAAAATATAATTAATTAAAATTAAATGATAAGGATATTTTTCTTTTTTTATTATAATTTTAAGATTGATTAACAGTTGATTAATGACAAAATTAGACGGAAGAGTCTACTAATATATTATGGGAGTTAGTATATTTTTAAAAAGTCATGAGAAATTTAATGTATCGGATGATTCTGCAGTGAGAAATTATAATTAATTCATTAAAAATTAATCATCCGAACCTATAAGGGTATCAGGTTCGGATACGAACCACATGTTTGAATCCTTATGAACGTTGGAGGGAACGGGGGAATTAAATTGACGATAAAGCCCTTGGTCTTTTAGCATATTAACAATATTACTTATATAAGTGAAGGACATGTAAGAGGGTAAGTCAGAAAATGTAAAGGCCTAAATTTAGCCACGTTACTCTACTTGTTACCAATGTTATACTGTGTATTTATTTTATTTGAGATGATATAATATTATCATTATATATATTAAAAATTACACTTCGAGTATAAGGAGCTATTAATTAATATTTAAAGAATTAGATGTATATTTCATAATAAAAAATAAAAATTTTCATTTTAAAATTTTAAAATTTTATGAATTAATTTTTGATTTATAAAATAAAATACTATATTAAAAATAACTTATTAAGCTAATTAATTATTTATATGATAATTGTATCTACGAATGAAAATGATCAAATATTTAAATAATTATTAAAAAATATATAATTCCCTTTGGTTGTTTCAAGTCAATTGTAGAATCTTATAGTAAGTACTGCAATATTGAATTTGCAGTAACTTTTATTAATTACATCCTAAAGCATGTTAAATAATAATGGCATTATTCAATTTATTCAACCACCAAATTAAGAATATTAGGTGGTGCAACCACTAGCTTAATTAGTGTTTTATGGGTAAATAAATCTACAATTTTCATGATTTATATGTATGTTACATCATTGAGTTGTTATGGTTGCATATGATTGAATTTTTTGCCAATCACTCTTTGCATATGTAGAAAAAAAAAATTATTTGCAACAAATGCAAAGCATATTTGATAAAGGTAAATAAATATATCTTATTTTGTCAAGTCTATTACAAACTTAGAAGACATATTAATAAAAAAGAAATGATTATGTTGTTGCACAAAAAATATAATTTTTTTAAAATAATTGATAAATAAAAGATATATTTTTAATAAAAAAAATAAGATTCAAGAAAAATAACTTCATATTTTGAAAAATAATTTTTAAATTTTGATTAATTTATTATAATTAAAAAATAATATATAAATATATATTTATTATATTAATGATCATCGATTTTCATCATTATTAACTCGACAATCAGTAAAAGATATAAATGGTTATCACAAGCTATTATTTATATATATTTTATAATTTAATAATAAGTTAAAAATATATTTTTTTTGTAAATTTAAAATTTTTTATCATCTTGTAAATTGAGTTTTTAATATTTTTAATTAATTTTCAATATTGTTAGAAAATTACTTAAATAAAAATTATATGCAGTTCACGAGTCGCGACAAAATGTGTAGGTCCAGTTGAGATATGGAATGGCAGCAAAGAGTCGGCCACTTTGCCATCTGGCAAGGCATGTGAAGTCCATGTCATCATGTCAACATTACATTTTTTTTTTCCTATCAAATTTAAAGATTAAATTTATATTAAAGACCATTTGATGGATTCCTTTAATCTACTCTTTGTAAAATGATATTGAAATTATACTTCTTGGGGAAAATGAAATTCCACTTCTTGTACATTTTGCATTTAGCTCCTCTTAATAAGTTCTATTATTAATAAAAAAAATCAAAATAATTTATTTATTTTTAATTTGATTGAATAATATCATTAAATTCACCTCCCAATACAATATAACTTAACTTAATTTTAATTTTAAAATTAATTTGAATCGGTAATATAAATTTTTTATTTTCATTCTAAATAATTTTTTATTTCACTCTCACGTCGGGAAGTGAAATAAAATATGAAACCGTAAACTGCCAAGCAGTGGGAGGAGCCTAGGGCTCTGACCGAGTACTTGTTGAAGAATGAATCGGCGGCTCATAGACAGTGGCTTGGTTAAGGAAACTCATCGGAATTGTAACAAAAACGAGTTTTTATAAGACAATTATCACTGCTTATGAATCATATTATATTTTTCTCTTCAATATAATATATAATAATGATAAATTAAGTAATATAGCTATAGCTATCTTAAGAAGTAGGTAAAATATTTACTAAAGCATTATTATTGTAAATTATTGTGTAATGTTGGCATGGAGAAAAATCCATGATGACTGTTAAAATTTATTATTTTTCTTTTTATGAAAATTAAAAAAAGGGGTAAGGTTAGCGCTTCAGTTGCTTTACCCGCAAAAATATAAAACCGTCTGGCTGACAAAACCGAGAGGCTCGGTAGAAGGTTCGGTGAGACAGATTTCCTCTTCAAAATTATGCACAGAACAAAGAGACAGAGAGAAAGAGAAAGTGAGGGAAAGTGAGAGAAAATCTTACCAAAAGCTCCATTTTCTTTCTTTCTTTCTTTCTCTCTCTATCTCTCTCTATATAACTCAAAAATCTTCCTTCATTATCAATCTATACCTTTAGATAGATCTCAACAAAACCATATATCTTCTTCTCTGTTTTTGATAATACATATATAGATAGATATATAGAAATCACATAAATACATACGCATCTTCCAAAAGAGTGAATTCTGGAGATTTGGGTTTTTCCGTGTTAAATGGGGGGTTTCTGAAACAGGATTTTTTTTTTGTGAAATTTAGAAGGGTGAATTTGGTTTGTTGAAGAAGATGACAACAGAGCAAGTATTGCCTTTCTCTGTTGTTTCTCTTGTGGAAGAAGTTCTTCAACAACATGGGAATAGATCAAGAGAGATTGATTTGGCTTCAAGAAAAGCTGATGAAGCTTGTATGATCTAAGATAATTTTTCCCTTCATTTTTTATTACATATTTTGATTGATTTTGGGTCTTTTTTTTTTCCTTGGTGTTCTTTGATTATTGGAACTTGGAAAAAAATACCATGGCCATTTATTTTTTGTAGTTTTCTTTCGATATATCTAATTTTGGAATTAAGCTATTGAATTTTCTAGATTAGGTAGTTAACGTCTAATTGTTTATGAATAGGGCGGCGTTGAAATTTGTGGGAATTGAGCATTAGATTTTACAATGTTTAGCTTTGAAATTTGAGTTTTCGCATTGCATTTTCAATAGTTTGTGTTTGAAGAATTTTAACTATTTTTACATGGAATTGCAAAAAAAATTTTGCTATAAGAAGAAGAAGAAATGAAAAATAAAACAACAAATATTGCTACTTTATTTTGCAGCCCTTAGAAGGTATGAAGCAACTGGATGGCTTAGAAAAATGGTTGGAGTTGTTGCGGGTAAAGATTTGCCTGCAGAGCCCTCAGAAGAAGATTTCAGGCTTGGATTGCGAAGTGGGATAATCTTGTGCAATGTCCTTAACAAGGTTCAACCTGGAGCAGTGCCAAAGGTATGATTCAACCAGGGTTTTCAATTGCCTTTGTTTATTACATGATTTTTAATCCATTTCGTCGAACTGTTGGCAGGTTGTGGAAGGCCCTTGTGATTCTATTAATGTTGCTGATGGAGCAGCTCTATCAGCATTTCAGTACTTTGAAAATGTGAGAAACTTCCTTGTTGCTGTAGAGGAAATGGGGCTTCCAGCCTTTGAAGCCTCTGATCTGGGAGGGGTAAGAATTGTAGTAACATAAAAAAGAAAATCTTGAAAATTCCATTCCCTTGCCAATTTCCTATCACATTTTTACATAACATAATTCTTTTTCAGGCGGGAAAATCTGCTCGGATAGTGAACTGTGTTTTAGCACTTAAATCATACAGTGACTGGAAACAAAGTGGTGGAATTGGGACATGGAAATATGGTGGAGGTTTGAAATTTTCAAATAATGGGGTTGGGAAGCCCTTTATGAGAAAAATTACAGAACCTTTCAGTAATTCCTTTTCACAGGCCTCATCATCGGGTAGTCTGTCAAGGGGTGATCAGTCCTCCTGTGATGATCTTGGCCAAGACCTCAGTGAAGCAGTCAGTAAGCTTTGCTGTTTCTTAGTGTTTTTTTTTTCTGTGTGATACAATACAACTAAAAAAGCTTATTTATTTTCAAATCAAATTTGCAGACTGCCTCTCGTAAATTGCATATGTTAGTTCGTGCTGTCCTTTCCAATAAGAAGCAAGAAGAAATACCAAATGTAAGATTCTTCTTGTTTTTCTTAGTCTGCTCTCAAGGAATCAAAATTGAAAATGTCTGGTCTATTGTTCCAATAGTTTACTTTAGTTTAGCTAAGGAATCATTTGTGGAAAACAGGTTGTAGAATCTATGTTGGATAAAGTCATGGAGGAGTTTGAGCTTCGGCTAGTGAGCCAAAAAGGACTGGTGAGGAGCTTTGTTTCTGAAACTGTAATTGAAGTGAAGGCTTAAGCACAGAACGTGTACCAATTGTATAGTGAGTTCTAAATTATTTTTGGTAATCTGACAGATGAAAACAACAGCTAAAGATATGGCAGCATCTAGCCCTGACATGTCTCTTGAAACAACTTCTAGAGATATAAAGGTACGAGTTTGCGTACACTATAGAGTTCTTTAATCAAGCAATGAATTTGCATAATCTGGAATGTAATTTAGCATGCAAGTTATGTTTTTAACGAGGTGATGTTTTATTTACCTAATGAAATGATTAAGATTGAAAAAGAAGAAGCTTCTGCACCAATAAAAACAGAAGAAGCTTCACAAATCACAACAGAAGAATGTTGCAATCAAACGGATAATCAGGATGAGGAATTGAAAATTCAACATTTGAAACAACAAATGCTGGTTGAACAGCAGCAGAATGATATTCTGGTAATATCATGGTATCATAGCGCAGCATTCTAAGATCTTTGAACCTTCCCAGAAGGATTTAATTAATGCATATTTTGGTGCTCGTAGGCGTTGAAACATACTCTTCATGTTACAAAAGCAGGAATGCAAATTTTGCTGATTAAGCATCAGGAGGAGTTCAATAATCTAGGTAGAATCCGCACTCTTTGCATTTTTCAAAGTTATTAGAAGAAGAGTGATATATGTTATTACTGTTTCTTTGTAATAGGGAAGCATTTGCAAGGTCTAGCCCATGCTGCTTCAGGATACCACAGAGTACTTGAAGAAAACCGCAAGTTATACAATCAAGTGCAGGACCTAAAAGGTATCCTTTGTCATTGGTTTGGAGTGTGAATTTAATATCTTTGTTACTTTATTGTTTCTGAGTTTTTCAGCTTGGTTTAATGGTCATCAAATATGTTTGATTAGGAAATATTAGGGTATACTGCCGAGTGAGACCCTTCTTGCCTGGGCAACCAAACCGTTTCAGTATTGTGGATCACACAGAGGAAGGAAGCATTACAATAATCACTCCTTCAAAATATGGAAAAGAGGGAAGGAAATCATTTAGTTTCAACAAAGTTTTTGGTCCAATGGCAACTCAAGGTCTTTAAGGATTCATTTTGCTCTTTTTTTTTTCTTTTTTTTGTGCGTCCTCTTTAATTTTTTCTCCCTTTTCATTCCCTGCAGAGAAAGTATTTGCAGATACTCGGCCTTTGGTTCGGTCGGTTCTTGATGGTTACAACGTTTGTATATTTGCATATGGGCAAACAGGATCTGGGAAAACTTATACTATGGTGAGAGGATACTTCATGTCACTAGTGAGATCATGGTCTCAATAAGTTGATTCATTATGAATCTTTGTTTCTTTTCTTTAGTTTTCAGTTATAACCTTTTATTAATCAAATAACTTTTGCTTACTCATCTTGTTTAATAATCCAGACCGGTCCTAAAGAACTTACAGAAGAGGGCCTCGGTGTAAACTACAGGGCATTGAGTGACCTATTTCTTCTCTCAGATCAAAGAAAGGAGATTACTTGCTACGAAATCTCTGTCCAGATGCTAGAGATCTACAATGATCAAGTGAGGGATCTCCTTGCTAGTGATGGATTTAATAAAAGATATCCTTCATATTATTAATTTTATTTGTTTATAGCAAGGTGTCTTGTTCAATACCCCTCGCATTCCTACTTGTTTTCTTAACTCCTATGTACATTAGAGATTCGCAACAGTTCTCAAAACGGGATTAATGTACCGGAGGCAAGCCTAGTACCTGTATCATCAACTTCTGATGTCATAAATTTGATGAATATCGGGCAAAGAAGTCGTGCAGTGAGTGCTACAGCAATGAATGACCGTAGTAGTCGATCTCATAGGTGTGTGCAGCTAATGTTCTGCTAAAAGCTTTATGTCGATGGTGAGTTTTAGAGATATACATTAACAAATAGTAACCTCATGGTCAATATATATTTGCAGCTGCCTAACAGTCCATGTTCAAGGAAGAAACCTCACATCCGGAACTGTGCTTCATGGTTCTATGCATCTGGTTGATCTAGCAGGAAGTGAAAGGGTCGACAAATCCGAGGTGACTGGAGATAGATTAAAGGAAGCACAACATATCAACAAATCTCTTTCTGCTTTAGGGGATGTGATTTCCTCTCTTGCACAAAAAAGTTCTCATGTTCCCTACAGGAACAGTAAACTCACACAATTACTCCAAGATTCACTTGGTGAGATTAACAAAAGACATTTGCTTTTCTTTTTCCACAATTATCTCCTTCTATTAATAATGTTTCTGGTCTGTATAATCACCAGGAGGCCAGGCCAAGACGCTTATGTTTGTCCACATAAGTCCTGAGCATGAAGCTCTTGCAGAAACGCTCAGTACACTTAAATTTGCTGAACGGGTTGCCACAGTTGAGCTTGGCGTTGCTCGAGTTAATAAAGATAGTGGTGAGGTGAAGGAGCTAAAAGAGCAGGTAATTTGCATTACTTATCACAAGTTTCCTCAACTATATGTTTCTTCATTGTGGAAGAAAATTATGCGCCTGAAGCTATAATTATAGCTGCAATCACTGCCCTGCTTCTTTATCTCTTATGCTTGAATTATTGCATCTAGAAACATTGAGTACCTTTCAATTCTGTTTTCAGATTGCTAGCCTCAAGGCAGCCTTAGCTAGGAAGGATGTAGATTCAGAGAACTCACAACATTGTCGGTCCAGTACCCCAGAAAGACTTAGAATGAAACCAGGTGGACTTTCTGGTTCTCAACAAAGTTGGCATGGTGCTGGAGATGATAGTCGTAAGCAATCAATGGATAATGCTGGTAGTACAGAGGTAAATCATCTTCACTGTGGGAAAATCTAATCATTTGAAATTTTGCCCTCGTACTTATTGTTATTGAGTAAGCATGAACATCATGAACATTTTGTTGTCTCTGTGTCATACACTTACTAAAGATTGAAATTCCCAAATAACACTTCAAATAAAACTTATTTAACTAATAATCAGACGTATAATTTAGCTATGATCCTCTTCACAAAGAAATGATGGGAATATTGTGTGAAACAGAAAAAGACTATAGCATTGAAATTAATGCATATTTGGTAGAATGCAACGGAATAAAAATTAGATACAACAAAAAAAAGAAACATATGACATACTGGTCTACAGTCTGGGAGCAACTCTCCATCTCTCCTGAGAAGAAGCAGCTTGGACCTCCATGATTTCCCAATGAATTCACCTCCTTGGCCACCTGCTGGTATTCCTGAACAGAATGGAAAGGAGGAGGATAAAGAGTCAACCTCTGGCGATTGGGTAGATAAAATCATGGTAAATAGGAATGACAATGAAAATGGAGATGAAAACCTTTTAGGACAATGGGAACTAGACAGCAGACAATTGCCTGAGCCATTTTATGAAGGCTACGCTCGAGACCCTTCGAAGATTTACCCAGAACAACCGTATAATAATAAATCTTCTCATTCAAACAATAAGGACAATCAAGAATATGATGCACAGAGTCGTAGGTCTGATGTTATATCCACAGATGGTTCTGATGAGCTTGAGGCTGGAACTAGTGATTCTTCTGAACCAGACTTGTTATGGCAATCTAATATTCCAAGAATGAGCAGCCTTCCCACTGTGTTGGGATCTAAACCAAAGAAGTTTAATGCTAAGCCAATGAAAAGACCAGAAACAAAGTAAGTTGCTTCATTGCATTTGCAGATATTTTTTTTTATCTAAACAGAATTAATGTTTTTGTCATTAATAACCTTGAACTTTCTTGTGTTTTTGAACTAGGAGTTTAATTCCATCACTAATTCCTTCTCCATCAAAGAGAACAAATGGGGTCAGTCAAGTCACAAACAAGCTTGGAAGACAGCTAGTTTATGCTGATGTGAAGAGGAGAAGTGGCCATGCTAAGTGAGAATTCTACTAAGAGGGACTAAAGGTGGTGGCATTATGATTAATCTTTCTTTCTCTTCTTTTTTTTTCCTACCCTTTTTGTGCATGTATCATCAGTTGTAGAGAAAGAGAGAGAAAGAGAGGTTTTCACATTCTCAACAGGCAATAATTTGAGTTGCCTAGGTTTTCTGCATTGGCGATCATGATATGTATGGAGTCCCACCTTGCTGATTTCGACTTGTTCACACGAGTGTTCATCTTGTGAATTATTTTTCCTTTCTTTGTAACATTTTCATTTGCAGTTGTTACAAGTGAAATGCAATATGTAATATATTTTTGTTTATTTTTATTTATTTTTTATTTAGTTTACGAGTAAAAAAAAGTCTTTAAAAGTCTTTTACTTTTCTTCAATATTTCAGTCGATTTTTTTTTTATAAATTATAAAAATTTAATTTAATCAAAATGTTTTTCAATATTTCATTAATATTTTTATGTTGTTGATATTTTTTTTATTCATTGAATTTTTTTATGTTGTTCATTTTTTTTTTAGTTTTTTTTTCATGTTCTTCTTTTTTTTTTTTTATTCATTGAAATTTTTTATGTCTTCATGTTTTTTTTATTTGAATTTATTAAAATAATTTGTCCAATCTTTTTTGTTAATTTTAAGATTTTAAAATTAATTTTACCTTTATTATTATACTTTTTATATTTTCCCTTTGAAATATAATTACAAATATTCAAATTGAACTCGTTTGAATTCATTTTCCAAATATTATTTTTAATCAAATTTGAGCTCCTTAATATCAATTAGTACATGGCTAACTGTTTAAAGTTTAGTTGTTTGTATAATTAAAAAATTTTATCTACCAAGATTTATTTGGTTGAAATTGAAAATAAATGAAATAAGGTTCTAAATTTAATTTTTAAATAATTAAATAAAATTTATTAATTAAATTAAAATTTTTTGTGAATTTGTGGAGCAATAAATAAAGAAATAATTTTAAACGTTATATTTTTTTTAAATATTGTTTTAACTAATTTTAATATTTGAATTGAATGATATTATTTAATTGAGAGTTTATACTATTATTTATTATTTTAAATATTTATTTTTATTATATAAAAAATATAAATTTATTATATTTATATAGAATAAATATTAAAATCAATAAAAATCTATCAATATTTATAAAAAATTTTAAAATAAAATTTTTGAAAATCATTTATAAATTTATAAACTCCGTATAAATTCATAAATTCTATAAAAGTTATTCACTTAAAAAAGTTAATAAATATTTTTAAAAATTTTAATTGAATACAACCTTTAAAATGAGATAAAAAAAAAAAGAAATTTTGTAGTGTTATAATTTAAATTTATGATTATCTTAGAATATATTTAAATAACTAATTATTTATTAAGTATTTTAAATTTTTCATCACACTTATTTTTTATGATTTTATATTTATAACTTAAATTCAAATATTCAATTATTTTAAATCACCACCTATTCAAATGAAATAATTGTAATTTAGCATGTATACATATATTTAACCCAAGAAACGGAGTATTTGTCTCTAAGTCTTCCATGGGAATGAGTAGTAATAAGAACACAAAGGCAAAAAAAAAAAAAAAAAAAAAACATTAATAATTCTAATTGATGCATTATAATTGCTTAAATTAAGAGAAATTATGCCACCCAAAGACAATGAGTGCCAGCATCTTCTTGCCACCACTTATTTTGTCTTTTAATTAATTATTAATTTTTAATGGGACACCAATTAATTAACTTGATTTGAATTTTCTGAAAACAGATCTACAATTATCAACATTTAAGATAACAGATTTCAAAATTTAATAGGAAAAGTTTGATAATTGTTATATATTTTCTGTCTTTTTTTTATAGATCTATTTTTTTTTTTTAAACAAATCTATAAATTTGTGTGTGTTTATGAAATTTTTTGTATTATTTTTTTAATTATAGCACAATCGGTGAGCCATACTATTAATTCAACACATTAGAAGATTCATTAGATAAACTCCCTAATAAAAAGAAAAAGAAGATAAATTGAATGCCTTTCCACTTCATGTCATTATCATCCTATAGGTCACTCAAATTTTCCTCAAATATAGAAGAGTGGCAATTAGCTAGTTTTTATTTTTTGATTATGCGATTGCTTATCTTAATCAATTTAACCAATCAATTGCACAATTTGCTTTTTTCATAGGCCAGCCCACCTACTTTTTGCCAGCCAAACAGCATTTTCTTCCTCATATTTTATATGTGGATTAATCATATATATATATATATATTAACCAAAGTCAACTTCCTTAAAATATTACTAAATATTTTCATTTCTCTAAACCTACTAATTCAATAACATCATAGTCTTATTTAGAGGCATTATATTGTTTTTATAATGTCACAGTTTGCATTTTTCTTTACTGCTATTTCTTTCTTGTTGGTATATAAAATAATGATTTTTTTGATGAATATCTTAAAATTATTCATTAAAACAGTTATTTCAGGAAATATAATTATATTAAAAAAATATTAATAAATTAATATAAAAATAAATTAAATGAGAAAAAAATAAAATTTTAATAAAGTTATATTTCATTATAATCATAACATTTTTATTTTTCGCACATTTCTTGTCGGTATATAAAATAATAATTTTTTTAACGAGTGTCTTAAAGATACTAAATAAAAACAGTTATTTTAGATAATATAATTATATAAGAAAAATATAAATAAGTTAATATAAAATAAATTGGATAAATTTTTTTTTGATAAAATTATATTTCATTATAATCACTAACATCTATATTTTATATTTATTTATTTTATTTTTTAATTATTTTATTTAATATTATCTGAATTTTTAATTTTTAAAAATATTTATTAAAAAACTGATAAAATAATTTAGTGCTATTAACATTAAGTATTCATATAAGGGATTATATAATAAAATATGTAAATGTAAAATTATTATGTATTCATTACTATTAACTTTATAAGCAACTTATTATTGTTAGGTATAATATATAAATATTAACTCAACTATTTGAGTCATATTCGAAGAAGTAGTTTAATTTTTTTCTAATAAATAATAATTTTTATAATTTATTTATAAGTATACCTCTAAAGAAATTATTAATAGTTGTATATAATTAATATAAAAGAAAAGGTTTTCTCAAGGGAAAAAAAAAGGACTAAATAGGTAATTCGAGGCAAGAAAAATCCAAAATGAAGCGTTTTCCTATGAAACATCGAAAGGGGGAAGATTAGGACATAAACGTCATTATCGGAAAGGCATTTGTCCGAATATCAGCTGGAAAAAAAAAAAACCCGCGTCTCTCTCTCTCTAAAATCTAGATTTATCCTCCAATCAAATCACTGCTACACCTGTAAGTCACTTTCTCTCTCTAACCCACACGCTCTGTTTCTCTCTTCTCTTTAGGGTTTTTCTGCTAATCTCTCTGTTTTTAACTCAGATCGTGTGGTATTAGCAGAAATGGAGTGGCTTTAGGTCATTTTTCGTCAATGCTGGATCTGTTGAGGCCTCTTCATGTTTCAACTGTGAGTTTTTCTATTTCTCTCTGCTCTCATTTTCATGCAATTTTTGTTCAGTTCTTCAATGCCCATTTTTTAAAAGCTTAATTTTGGTTCCACTGTATTTCTTGTACTCAATTTCAATGATTAAACAATAAAATTGAAGATCCATTAGGTGAGATTCGTGTAATTCTATGTGGAGCTATACTGGGTTTGTTTTGATGGGATTAGCTTTTTCTTTTTTTTCCCTCCCGTGAGTTACTGTCTTGCAAGTTTTGAATTTTGTCCTTTGATTTCTTCTTCTTTTTGTTTTTTCCCCTTCTCCTAAGTGCATTTTATTGCATTTTGTTTTTAATGAATTGATTTGGGGGTAAAATTAGATCAGACTGGAGAGATTTGTGGGGGATTATTGTTCTAATTTGACATAGTGAAATGTGCATTGGAGCTTTCCGTAATCTAAAGATAGACTACTATGAGCTATTCTAGCTTTGTTATTTTCCTGGGTCTTATAATATTTTGCTTCTAATTGGTTTCTACAATCCCCAAATCAGCATTTGGCATGTTTTTCTGATTTGTGTGATAAATAGACGACATTAGTACTAATGTGTTGGTCAATTCTTATGTGGGTAGAAATTCCTGGAAATATTGTTTTGTCAACTGAAATTTGGTTTTTCCTTGAATACTATATGTAGATTTGCACTTTTTAATAGCTCATTAATTGATTGCGTGTTTGAATTCACTGGATTAAAATATAAGGATTAAGTACGTATGATGTTTTTAAGATATGCAGATGAAAATTATTTATTTTCTTAATGAGAGTGGATAGGGTTTTGGCACTGGGATTGTGGAAATGTTGACACCTAAATTGCCATGAGCCAGGCTGCAGTATCGAGGATGAAACCTCCTCTTGTTCCACTTGGGACCTTGATTGGTCGTGAGCTTAGGAACGAGAAGGTTGAGAAACCTTTTGTGAAGTATGGACAAGCTGCTTTGGCAAAGAAAGGAGAGGACTACTTTCTGATAAAACCTGACTGCCAGAGGATTCCTGGGGATCTCTCAACATCATTTTCTGTCTTTGCGGTACTTTTGCCTCCCCTCTTATGCATGTAACTCACTAGCTACTCTAGGCGAAAGATTGCTTAACATTGGTAGTTCATGTTCCATAGGAATTTATTACACTGGTTCTGTTGACAGATTTTAGATGGACATAATGGTATATCAGCTGCCATCTTTGCCAAGGAAAACTTATTGGATAATGTTCTGAGTGCAATTCCCCAGGAAATTAGTCGGGAAGAGTGGCTTCAAGCCCTTCCTCGAGCTCTAGTTGCAGGTTTTGTGAAAACTGACATAGAATTTCAGCAGAGACGTATGAATCCTTATCCCTTCATAACACTTCAACCATCCTTTTGGCATCTTCATTAATGTGCTTACATTGAGATTGATATAAATGGCAGGGGAAACTTCTGGGACAACTGTGACATTTGTTGTGATAGATAGGTGGACTGTGACTGTTGCTTCTGTAGGGGATTCAAGATGCATCTTGGATACCCAGGGGGGTGTAGTTTCCCTTTTGACAGTAGATCACAGGCTAGAAGAGAATGCAGAAGAGAGGGAGCGTGTAACTGCAAGTGGAGGTGAAGTAGGAAGGCTCAATATATTTGGAGGCAATGAGGTATTACTTAATCATTATCTGTCATTGGCAACTTGTTGCAGGAGGAAACTTTCATGTCCCCATGTCCTTCCACCTTCTCCTGCATTTTCCTTTGTTTCATTGATTCAATTTCTCTATGGTTTGCAGGTTGGTCCCTTGCGCTGCTGGCCTGGTGGATTATGTCTTTCTAGGTCAATTGGAGATACAGATGTTGGAGAGTTCATTGTCCCAATACCGTATGTTAAGCAAGTGAAGGTAAGTTAATTTTCTCTAGTTGATGAAGATTTTGCCAGTTCTCTCTTATTTTTTATGAAACTTAGGAAATTCTTTTCTGGTTATTTAGCTATCAGATGCTGGGGGAAGACTCATCATTGCTTCCGATGGTATTTGGGATACTTTATCTTCTGATATAGCTGCAAAGTCTTGTCGGGGCTTGCCTGCAGAGCTTGCTGCCAAGTTGGTTGTTAAGGTGGTGTCTTGTTACATGTTCACTGTGGTGTTTTGTTTGCTACTGGTTTTCTCTTAATTTTACTTGTTTGTTTTACTCTTTAGGAGGCTTTAAGGTCAAGGGGCCTGAAGGATGATACAACATGCCTCATTGTTGATATTATCCCATCTGACCTTCCTGTCTTACCTCCTATCCCAAGGAAGAAGCAAAATATGCTTAGTTCACTTCTATTTGGGAATAAATCTCTAAATTATGTGAATAAAGCAACAAATAAACTTTCTGCTGTTGGAGTGGTGGAGGAGTTATTTGAAGAGGGTTCTGCTATGCTTGCAGAAAGGTTTGTTAATTGTTAGGTTCCTCTGATATGATTCAGATGCTCTGCATTTTTTTTTTATTTTTTTTATTTTTTGTAAATAGTTTTTTTTTTTTTTTGAATGAGCATAAAAGAGGAAAAGGCCAACTCTTTCCCAAATGGGGACGTGTCTTTTCTTGTTTTCCTGCTGTGTTATTTAGATGTTCATTACCAAAGTAGGGATTAGGAAGTTAGAAGTTGTCAACTTGATCATGTATAGTCCATAATGCCTCTCTAACTTTTGTGATGCAAATGCAGGCTGGGTAAAGATTTTCCTTCAAACACAGACACGGGGCTATTCAGATGTGCTGTATGCCAAGTGGATCAAACCCCCACTGACGGTTTATCAGTGAACTCAGGGTCTTTTTTCTCACCTGGATCAAAGCCATGGGAAGGCCCCTTCCTCTGCCCTAACTGTCGAAAAAAGAAAGATGCCATGGAAGGGAAAAGACCGAGCAAACCCACAGTGACTGCTTAGCAAATTTATCTGGTAACAGAGTAAATATTTATATTTTTTGGCTGGAAGTGTGAGCATGCTTCGGTTTTGGATTTCTGGTACTGATTGTAATAGATGTATAAGAAATGAAGTAGAATTATAGTGGTTAGGTGTTTTGTTTTACAATTGGTTGTGTTGATTATGGGTTTTTCCAACTTTTGTTAAACTGACAGAGGACAGAGACACCGTCTGATGGATATGTTTGTGATAGTTTGTTTGCTAACAGCTTGAAGTTGCTAGTAAAAAAATGAAGGTTGCATAGTGACATGTTCTGTGTCCAAGTGGAAAGTCACCATCCTTGTGCATTTTCCTTGTCGTTTACTTCCAGTTATGATGTATTAGGACAACAAACACCAATGTGTAAGAATTTGGTGTTCTCTATGCATTTTGATATCGTCTTTCGTTTACAAGGGATGACTTGCTTTTCTACTTTGAATTTTTGTTGCCCTAAAGCAAAATATTTGGTGGTGTTTTTCCTCATAGCCAAATGATTTTATTTGAATTTGATGTGAGAAGTCCAAATATAAATGATATCTAGTGAGTGCAAGAAAAGTCCTCTATGGTCACTTTGTCAAATGTCGGGAATCCGTCAAGTTATAGGTATACACTTTATAGAGTTGGCTGTCATCTAACTTTGCAGTTGGATTTTTGCTTTGATAATTGGCTTCTAAGTCACGAGGTTGAGAGGCAAATGTCGCCAAAGAAAAACAGAGAGAGTCAATTAGAAAATGTAAAAGGCCGCATTAGTGATGACTATGGGGCAGTTTTGAGGCGTATTTTATTATTTCCATTTTTATCTCCATATGTTAAAATTTCAATTTATTTCCGCCCCATTCTCATCGGGTTAAGGATATGGGATCCCATTCTCATTCTCATGCGTATTGGAGTTCTTATGGACATTGATTGATTAATTAAAATTTAAATAAAAAATAAACATTCATCATAATATATAAATTATAATAAATTTTACTAAAATTATTTAAAAAATAATATTATAAAATTAATAAAAAATCATTGAATGATCAAATATCTATATTTCAATATATAATAATAAAAATTTAAATCTTATATCATATTTATTCTATAAATTATAGTTATTATTATTATTAAATTTTTTTTATAAATAATCTTTTGATAACTTAATAAAATATTTTATATTTTTATTCATTTTAAAAATTAAATGTTTTTATTAATTGATTAAGATATTAAATTAAATAAAATATAAAATTTTTTAAATTTAATAATCATGCATTTATAATTATTATTTTTTTATTATTTCAACCATACCATAAAAAATAATTTTTTTTTCTAAATTTAATATATATATATATATATGGCAGGTTCTTGAACCAGTAATATAATTTACATCCCACTAAAAAATTTTAAATTTTTTCTTACTCTTCGTTTCTCTGTTAAAGTGGGGATTCTCGCTTTGATCGGGGATGGCAGGACGGATCCCTATTATATGGGGGAATTTTGTCATCCTTAGGCAGCATCTATCTACTATGTTTCAACAGAAAAGGTGTCCAATTTTGAATGTGATTTTTCATACTAGAAGACCAAGAGTAGATTTAGTTATATGACACTTCCAATGATTGGTCCATAGCTTTCAATACTTTGTATAATTTAATGAACTTCTGCCAACTATAAATGTATATTTCATTACGTAGAATTTTATTATTTTGAACGAAAATATAAATTGTGTGATAACAAAGGATATGTTCTGTTTTTATTTATCTTAGGGTAAAAAAAAAAAAAAAAGATTCATAAAGTGCATAGAACATTTGATTTAAACAATTGGATCTTTAGGATTGATATCCACAACAGAACTATAAGCAGTGCACCCTCCAATTCTGACCCTAATTCTATGAGAAGTGATTGAAGCATCTTTCAAGAAATGGCAACAAAGTGTACCTTTGCATCCACTTCCCTCTTTAATTTCCTCCTCAAATCTCCTACATAAACTTGTTGATGAGCAATTCAATGGTGATAAAAGAATATTTTCAGAGCAATTAAATAACATAACAGTGTTATGAGTAGATATATTAAAAGGCAAATTCTCATCAAGCCTTAACCCTCCTAAACCAATATCAGAGGAAAAACATGCGTCTTTTGGTATAATTGGGGGTTCTATAACAAGCTTAGAAGTAGTAGGGTTTATGCTAAGGATCTTATAGTAAAACCCTTGAGCTGACAAGAACTCTAAGGCACCATTCTTGCAATAGATTTTATACCTAGGATCTCCACAATTATCACTTGTGCTTAGTGGGTATGGGACTTCCATGCTTCCACATTTGGGGCAAGAATTGAAAGCTGACACTTGGATTAATACACCAAGCAAAATATACACCAAAAACATTTTAATAAACTCGTGTTAACAGAGAGGGAGGAGAACATTAAAAGAAAGACTTACTATATATGATGCAAGAATGCTAAGAAGTTGATGCCCTATTTATAAACAAATTTTCAGACCCCAAGCTAGTTAAATAACTTGCTAAATAATATATAAAATATAATTAATTCCAAAGTGGGATTTGCATTATCATCCGATCTCTGACTAGACACAAGTCAGTTTCTGAGGTACCTATACTGGCCTTTTCTCATTACTAAAGGGTAGTGTACTAAAGAGGAGTAATAGTAGTATCATCATGTGACTTCGCATGAACTAAGAAGCTGATTAGCTAAATTGATACTGTGTACCAAATTACTAACCAATTGGATCTAATTCAGGATATAAAATTGAATTTACTTTAATTTGATTCTTTTGGTCATTCCAATTCAATTATTGGGCTATCATATGTATATATAATGTTGATTAATTTAAATGATAATTATATAGTTGGTATTTAAACTTTTTTGGCATAAGTGAAATCTCCTTAAATGAAATAATAAGAATTAAGAGTGAAAAAAAAAATGATAATAAAGAATTAAAAACAATAATAGTACTATTTATTACTAAAAATATTAATAATAATAATTATTAACAAAAAAAAAAAAAGAGCTCATATAGTTGACATATTGAATCCATGGCAACCTCTACATGATCTCAGTAAAAAAAAAAACTCCATATGATCAAAAGTAAAGGTGGGTTATGTCTCCAAAAAATGAGTAAATATCATATCATCCATGAATTGTTTAGCCAATAGGTGTGGAACAGACAAGGATTTAGCAGGATTAGAGGTTGGCTAATCCCACTTTTTGGTCTTTGAGGGGCTCCCACTTACCTTAAGTGGTCCGTATTAATATTCTTAAAAAACGAAAAATATTTTTTGGTCGATCAAAAGAGGCAAAGCAATCACGAACCACCAAAAGTTCTAAAGATGGAATGAATAAACTTTTGTATTAATTTTTATAATTTTTTATGCCATTAATTCAATAACATGTGATTGTGGCCATGTTATTTATAGAATACTCTCTCTACCCACAATTGCTTTAGTGACTTTAATAACCTTAAAATCTGTTGGGGAGCAAATAGATAATCAAGCTTTTGCACAAATAAATTTTTCTTTATATTATACTGTCAAAGGAATCTACACATTACAAGAATTATGTCAATAACCTCTTGTTTATATTAAATTAAGAGGTTAACTCAACCATGGGCCAACTAAACCTAACCGATATCATTTTTAACAAGTTGTTTAGGCTGTTGTACCATCGCATAAAGCTCCATAATCATCCTATTATTAACCGAGTGTTGAGAGTTATTGAAACAGTATACTTGGTATGCAAAACATTATCAATGCATATGATCAAATATTTACCATTTTCTTTATATAAACAAAGAACAAAATAGTTTAATGCCAATACTCGCAAAAGTCACATCGGACGTTTAAGAATACAATTCTTGAGTGAATATCTAAAAAATAAGATAAATAAAAGAAATATAATAAAAAATACATAATAAAACACACTCAGATATAATATAACAATAAATACATATTCTATAAATAATAAACTCATCCTAACAGTAAATACATATCCCTCAACAATAGATTTATAATCAATTCCCCACTCTCCAATGTTGAAAAAAAAAACACAATAAAAAAAAAAATCAATGTCAAAGCCGAGAGAATTGCCATATAAACCCTAAAATTTAACTCTCAAACAAAGGTTAATGATGGGCAAAAGAGGCAGCTGCCATGCTAAAATTCTAGAATCAAAATTCTTAATCCTTTGAAATCTACAGTAAAACTACTAAATTGCAAAAAGGGGGGACTGCAAGTGACGTAAATAGTACCAAAACAGAGAAAATAGCATTTTAAAGGTGCCCAGGAAAACACTGGCTTTGCACCTTCAAATCTTTGAACTACATAATAGGATAATCTCACAATGATGCGCATCTCGAGTCAAAAAGGATAGACAACTCTTCCAAGTTTAAAATGCAAATAAACAGAGCTTCAAATTACATCGAACATTACTCAAGCTCGCCTTACCACAAGGAAAAGGTAAGAAAAGGAAACCACTCTCTCTGCTAGTTTCAAAATTAGAAACAATGATATTATTCCATGAGGGTTTCCAGGAGAAATTTCAACTTGCTTCGACAAAAACCATTACCAGTTTTGCAAATATTTAGTAACTCAGATAACCATCAGCGTCTAGATGATGACCAACTGGACTTGGAGCTACTGCTACGCCATCGATCACCACCAGGTGGGTTGTGATCCTCAGTCCTTGACCCACTGCCCCAGCGATCAGAGTTTGCAGTAGGCTGCCTGCTGCCACCACTACCCCATCGTTCAGAGTCTGAAGTAGGAGCCGGCCTGCTGCCACCACCACTCCGCCATTCTGAATCAGCAGGAGGCTGCCTGCTACCGCTGCCCCACCGCTCAGAATCTGGAGGGGCCTGGCCTGCACCTTCTCTATCTCGGCGGAACCTAGGCACATATTTTTCAGGGGGAGGAGCAGCTGCAGCTGCAGCAGCAGGAGCCGCAGCTCCTGGCTCTGGGCGGGACCCAGCAGGAAGCTCAGAAGGCTTAGAAGGCCCATCAGTTGATTTCCCAAGGAGAAGTTCCCGCCTTTGCCTTTCCTTTTCTTCTAGTTCTCGCTCTCTCTGTCTCTGCTTTTCAGCAATTTCATCCAACTTTGCCTTGCGTTCAGCTTCTTCTTTCCTTCGTTTCTCAGCCTCTGCATATTTAAGAATGCCAAAGAAAAAGAAAATAATAATTAAAAACTAACTTAATTACCTTTTTTTTAAAAAAGAAATATTTTGTAATTTCAGGGCATAACGAAATGAAAAATAAAAATTGAACGGGAACAACAATAACTAAAGAGGATATCATGCAAAACTGGAAATACAATAATCAGTTCAATTAAAATCAATTCAACAAGCTGAACAAAGAAGAACTATAAGAATTCTTGGAGAGCTAAAGGAAGTTTAATTAAAATCTACCTTCATGCTTGCGAGCTTCCTCCTCTTCGCGCAATTTTCTGAGTCTTTCCTCTTCAGACCTGACGTAGAAAATTTTCTTCCTCTTAGCCTCCCTGTCTTGTTTTCGGGCCTGAATGATTTGGTTAATTCTTTCTTCCCTCTCTGTTCTCTGCCGGTCAAACTCTGCTTCTCGACGGCTCATCACTCTTTCCTGGAATATCATCTGTAAAAGAATAACAGAAACCAAATTCATTTCAAATATTCACAATAATCCTATATTAATATCCATATACAAAAAAGACACTGACCTTGTTGTCCAGCATCCGAGACAGCCTGTTCTTCTCCCTGAGGTCCCCATCATGGCGCTGCCTGCTAACTTCAATCTCTAGCTGTAACATCCAATTAGCATATTAAATGGCAAAGAATAAGAAATCCCTACTGTAAATTACACTTAAAGAGACATAAGAAAAAACTATTTTAGATAGAAATTTAGGAGAAGGCTAGAAGAAAATTGATGGCCTATTTAGTTGGAAAACAAGGCTTGCTTTACAGAAAATTACTCCACAAAAACTGAGAAATGGAATTTCATGATTAGTTGTGAAAATTTTCAAATTTTCCAATATTTACACCAAGTCTTGGAAGACATCTCATACTGTTTTCCAACTTTACTTTAAAATAAAGAGCTGATTTGTCAACTGGAAAGCACAAATGTTTTCTTTTTCATTGGAGTTTTGTTATTGGGTTCGAATCCCAGTAACAACACTTCTTTTATTATTATATTTTTTTAAGTTTATCCATTTTTGCTCTTATCTTATATATTAGAGGTTGAACTTAGTAGAGTTAAAATAACGTTTGGTTGGCTATAAGGTCAATAAGTTAGCCTTTTGTAGCTGGATTCAAATACTAGCAGCAACAACTCTTCTTGAAAATAAAATATGTATGATTTCTTTTTTACTAAAAATATATTTGAAAATTAAAATAAATTTATTGAAATTTTTTTTATTAATATATAGAATATGAAATGATACCCGCTGCTCACGCTCATGAAGGGCCCTCTCTTCCACCAATCGTCGTTGGAAAGCAGCCTCAATCAATGGAGCTGCCTCCTCTCTCTTAGCTCTTTCCAAATAATCCATTGTCCTAGCTAGTTTTTGTAATTTCTTCTCCATTTCCTGCCTCTCCCTGAGCTGCTCACTCAAGGCCCTTTCCATTATAGTTTGCTTTGTAACTTTCTCCTGCATATGCGTACAAGTGTAAGAATTGGGCAAATCAACTTCAAATAAAATCAACGAAATCAGACCTTGAACTCACTCCTTCCAAAATTGGCTTCTTTCCCCCCTTCTTTTTACTTCGCTTGTCAACATCCTCCAGCAAAGCCTGTGCTTCTTCAAGTTCTCGCTGCTCTATTTCCTGGAGGATCCTTTGGTTCTTTCGTTGCTCAATCTCAGCTGCAAGCCTCTTCTGCTCGGCCTCCTCTCGTATCTTCTGCAGCTGCAGCCTTCTTGATTCCTGCTCCCGTTCCTTAGAGAACACAGAAATTCAACACAATGGTTGCAAACTATGGTAAATGTTCAATGCACATAGCAGTTTCAATGTTGCATACCATTTGCAAAAGTTGATGTTCTTGTTCTTCCTTCCTCTTTTCAATAATTGATTTCCGAGCAAGAAGTCTCTTGTGTTCCTTATCAACAATCTCCCCTAGTCCAGGTAAAAGCTCACCTAGTTTTGATGATTTCTTCACTGGAGGGTATATCATGGCCCATACTTTATTTAAGGATTCAGCAAAAATTGCAAGATGATCTCGCAGTCCGTCTGATTCAAGACCCTTGATAGAGTCCCCCCAGTGAATGTTAATGTCAAAACAATAGGCAAGAAAAACCAATTGGAGGTGGAAACTCAAGCAACAAAAGCCAGCACACAATACTTCTTTTCCAAACAGAAAAGAATGCAGGTCCTAGCTCAAATTAGAAACTAGAAGTAATGTCAACACATTATCAACCAATATTTTGTGTGCATGGGAACGCAAGATACATAGAGAAGCAAATGATACTCTAAAACCGATGAGCATAGAGAATAGATCATACCAAATTACTGAATATTATGACGCCCCTCATATGGTCAACTTTCATAGCTAAGAAATTATGTTTAACAGCATCAACAGAAAGTTTCTCGACAACAGAAAAATCAAAAAAGGGGATCATCTGGGATAAACTCTCAATTTTCATCATCTGATACACCTGTGACACCTGGAAAAGCATGGAAAAACACAAATAAAAAAAAAGAGAGAAGAGAACCTGAAATTGAAAATAAGAACCCCATAAAAAGAAAGAAGGGGTTGGGGAAGAGAAAGGTGGGGTGCGAGGGGAGAGAATCTGTACCTGTTGAAGCAACCTTACGGTAGCAAGCTTTTCAAGGGCATGAACATATTGAGAAAGTTGCACTTCTGGCACTGAGGAAGCAGAAGAAATTTTCCCCCCAAGTTTAGAAATTTTAGATAAGAGAGGTTGTATATTTGCTGCAAGGTCTAGTGGGAGAAACTCATTTTCCAAAAGATGATAAAGATCTTTAACTTCCTGAGTAACACAGCTCAATAATCCTTTGGAAACCTAAAATGACAGCCAAATCATAAAGCATTAAGAGAATAAACCTATAGCTTACATGCAAATAACGTAACATTTCAAACACCAACTCATCATATTGTGAAGTTCAAATGCAAAAAATGCAACAATACTTGTTGGAAAGATGGAAAAGCAACATTTAACCCTTCATATTGTCAGTCTTAAAAGATGAAGACAAACACAAACATGCTTTATTTTTAGAGCCTTTTTAAAAAAAAAAATTACAACGTGAACACAAAACTTTTTTCAAGAGCAAACCCCTCATCCAATGAGTACGCAGAAACAAATAAAAGGGCAATAAAATGGTTGAGCAATTAACACTTACCAATTCAGACAGAAGGGAAGACCTTGACAGCTGTAGAGAAAACACACAATGAGAATTAGGAAATGATCAATTATAACAATGCAAAAAATTATGTGTACAAAAAACAAAAAACAAGGGTGACTGACAAAAGATCCATTAGCAGAAGCACATTACCACTTCCCTACTCTCGGGTTTTGGGTCTAGATTGAACCCAATAAGATTGGCCATCCTCAAGTTACGCTCTTTTTCATTCTCAAGTTCTAGATGAGATGCATTGCGTGAGTGGTCATAGGGAGCCACGGCTAGTGCTGCCAACACAACAGATGAGGCTATCAACTGTAAATCCTTCTGGCTTAAGTTTTTATTGAAGTTTTTCTGAAGTGTAAAAAGCTTGAACCATGCATAAGCGTGATAAAGATGACTAGATGAAATCCAGAAAATCTCAGTCAGCTTGGCATAGTAAACCACCATTAAAGATGGCTTAGGAGTCTTTTTGACCATGCACATTAATCCGTGAATATCTTCAATAGACCGAAAAGCTTCCTGAACACAAGAATCAAAAAAGTAAATGGCAAAAATATATGCTTTTTCTCATAACAATGATAAAAAATTTCTTCAAAGGAAAGTAATCTCTAGACAATGGTACAGTGATAGGGACCTAGTATGTTTCTCAACCTAATATGAGGTACATATGGCAGGCTAAGATTGTACACTAACTCATTCCATTTGTACTAGACTTATTTATTAACATGTCATAATAACAGAATTGAACATCTTTATAATATATTGTGCTAACTAGAGGGTCCCAAACAAACAAAAAGGAAAGGCTAGTGAGAGGTCTTAGAGATGTCTCAAACAAACAAGCAATTATGATGCAACACCACTTTTCATCATCTAGACTCTATAATGATACCATCAAACCAATCTCATCTTATCATCTTTCTCTTGATTTTTTTTCTTTTGATACTTTTAAAACTCTTCAAACAACGTTATTTAAGTTATTAACAATGTCTTAGCAAGTTCTATGTAACTTAAGTATTGCCAGCAACTACAAAGCAGACCAACATCATTGAATGTTGTCAATATGCCCCTGGTTGAGATAAATGGTGCACTAATTCTTAAGATCAAGCCCCCTACTAGGATAGATGGCGATTGAACCTTTCAGATGCAGCTAAAGCAAATAAAATCTGTAAATATTATCTGATCTCTGTCTGACATACACAAATGGGTTGCCTATTATGGGCATCCAGGACATGTACTACCAACTACCAAGGGGGATATGACGAATTAGGAAACTACAATATGAAAATATAGTTACCATGTCTACAAATAAATGAAGCGATTTTTGCGTACCTGCCAGAGTTCAAGCTCAGTAGCAATTTTTAGCTGCTCTAATCGGGTATCAAGGTACAGCTGCAAGCTCTCTGGAGCTGACAGATCTGGCCGGTCCCTTTGATCTCTATATTTATTGAGGTTTGCTAAATGATTCCTGATGATCTCACAAAGCCGCCTAAATTCTGTTGTCCGTTTGTACTGTTTGCAGAATTGGAATGCTCGATGTGCAGTCATCTACAGTAACAACTTAAATGATAAGTTGCTGTTTCTGATTCAAACAATATGCAGTAAGGTACAAAATCCTTTCCCCTTAGACCACGCACGTGCTCAGAATACAAAAAGTGTATCCATGGAAAATATTGATTAGTGCATCAAAAGGTTTTTTGATAAAAGCACAAATTACCGCATATAGTGCCTCCAACTTTGAATTGTTTCGTAATATTTCAAGCACAGTTCTATAGGTCTCCCACAAAAACTTGAACCAAGGGGTAACAAGTTCCCGATCAGACCTATCCTTCCCTTTCTCTCCACTGACATAACTAAGCATCAGATCTTCTGGTCTCCTGTCAGCTTCAAGATCATCAACATCAAGAGCTTCTTCTAAGGCTTGTGCCTGGCTGCGAGCTTGTTCGGCTTTCTCAGTGGAGAGATGCATGAAATGCTTGATAACCTCTTCCAAGGAATTAACATTCACTTGTTGGCATACTATACGATACTGTATTAAACCATCTTTTGCAAATCTTCCCCTCCGCATGTCAACACAAAGCTCTACATATTTAAACATGATTTTTTCTAGTGTCTTTTGCCATGCTCTGTACCTCTTTGAGGTGATCAGATCATGCAGAGCTTGCAAAGCGTCCTGCTTCTGCCCCACATTTATCAGCTCTACAACCACGAATAGGAACAAGTCAGTTAAAAATATCATCATCATTTCAAGTGACAGCAATTTGGAAATGCAAAGTGACGACATGCATTTAACAACACCCATTTCAGAAAAACAACAGAGTTGTTTTTCAATTACCATATTCAGCAAATCACATCACAGCCATGCCAAAATTTAAAAATAGGAGAGGAACAAGAACGAATAAAAAAGACACTAAAAATTAAAAATAAGTTATAATCAACTTGAGAAACTAAAAGTACAATTATCAAATAAACGGAACAAGAAGTGATATAACTCACCTTCTGCTCGCTTCAAAGCGTTCTCCGGTTTGGCAAAAGTCGCCATATCCAAACTAAATTTTCAACCTACTAAATATCAAAATTACTGTACATCAGAAACAAAAAAAAAAAAAAAACGAATCAACACGAAACAAAATCACGAATTAAATCAGGAAACAATAATAAACACAATCTACAAATTACGAAACAATAGAAAATCGAAAATACAAATACACATCCAATTAAACGTAAATAGTAAGGAAAAAAAATAATGGCACATTCGATAATTTAAGGTCTATTAAGAAGAAGAAAATTACCTAATCAGCAGAGAATCGAGTGTGTGTTAAGAGAGAGGATAAATCGAAAGAGAAACAACAATGGAGAGTGCCGCTCTCTCGCTCTCTCTCTCTCTCTCGAAGAGCCAAGAGTTTTTAGGGTTTGTTTCCGATTATACTTGGGCCATTATCATGTTTGTTTTGTTGGTTAACATATTTTACGATTTCCACTTTCTGGGCCTTCTAAAATTGTCCTGGTTCAGCCCAAAACATATGGATTTTTTATTAACCTTGGGCCCATGTGAAATTGATACATTATAACAAAACTTTTTAAAAATGGCCCATTCTTTTTTTTTTATTTTACATAGCACATATTTAAACTAATATTATAGAGAAAAGAATCCTTACTTTGGAAAATTAATTTATATGGGTTAAAAAAAGGATAATATTTAATCTATTAAATTAAATTATATAAAGACAATAAAGAAAAAGACTAGTAATTTTTTTATATTTAAATTAAGAAAGGATATTAAATATCAAATTAAAATAATGTTAATAAAAATGTTTATTAATTATAAATAAAGGATATTATTTATTCTCTTATTGTATGTTCTATTTTTTATTTTATGTCTCTCGTTAATATTATATCATTTAAGAAAAAATATTGATTGTCTAAATATTTAAAAAAAAAATAATGTGACGCATAAAAAAAGATATAAGATAAAAAATAGAATACTGAGATGAAATAGAGAATTTGAACTATATTCCTAATTAATTTTTAATCTCATACATTAGAGATTACATATTTTTAGGGATATTAAATATTACATTTTAATGAATGCCCCTTTCAACTGAAACTATTTAATGGAGGTTAGAATGTGAGTTTCTCTATTATTAATTTGATTATCACAAAATATAGTGAAAAAAAAAATATTAATTTGATGATGACAGGAGTGATAAAAATTTCAAATAGTCAAAACAATAATAAAATATCCAAAATGGATAAAAAGAGGTTGAGAGAGTAATTATAAGATATGGATAAAAAGGAGTTTTAGTAGAAATCAAACTTTAACAAGCCTAATCTTCAATCTATTCGACAGATTTTTCATTCTTCCTCATCATCAGCAGCTTAATTTCAGCAACCATATTAAACACAAGAAAATGGGAAATCCACGAATTAAGCACGAATCCCACAAATAAAGGAACTCCCCAACCCACATATTCAAAACTCAAGCTCATGTTTCAGTTTCTTCTTCATTTCTTTAAGCCTCCTTTTAACATCAAAAATGGCAAATTTGCAACAAAGAAAATGAGTAATAGAGGTAGAGATAGAGCTCTCATTCACTCAAACTCCTATTTCTTTAGAATCACCTTTTCTCAACCCAAGATTAGAATCAAGATTCCTAAACTCTTGGCCAAGACCATGCAAAAAAGAAATAATGGTGCCAATGCCAATCTTTATCAACCTAAAGAAAAGAAAATCAAATGGGGTAAGGTTGGCTCCATCTTTTCTAGAGTATTTAACACCAAGAAATCATCCAAGACTTGCTCTCAAAATCAAAGAAATGATCACATTACTAGTGATCATTTGAAAAATGTTCAATCGGATTTTGCTATTCCATTGGATCACGAGTCTTCATCATCCAAATCAAATTCATTCAAGAGACTTTTGGAGATAGAAGATGAGGAAGAGCAGAGGACAACAAATAAGGAAAAGAGAGCAGACAATCTGGCAGAGAAGTCTCTGAAAGTGTCATCTATCTCAAGATTGTTCCACAAGAGAAGCAGTTCCAACAGCATCAGAGGTAAATTCAACACACTTGATACCAGTAATTGCCAAAACAATACTGTTGGCAGATTTGCAGAGGCAAGTAGTACTAGTAATAACTTGCTTAGAGTTCCATCAAGAACACTGACCACACGCCGGAAGTTGAATGTGGGGGGTCAGTCGTTGACAACTAGGCATATTAATGCAGAAAAATCAGAAAGGGAAAATGGAGGCGGTGAGGAGCTTTGCAAGAAAAGGATTTTAATGGGAGAGAAATGCAAGCCGCTGAATTATTCTGGCACCCTTCAGTGCGATGAAGAAGGGATTTTGTTACCGGATGTCATTCCATGATGACAATGACACATTCGTTTGCTTCCATGAGTTGTAGGCTTTAATTTATTTTACCACTTGTTTAACATTTCTTATTTGAGATTACATTGTTGAATCATGCAAAACAAAATTTCATTTTTAATTTCAACACTTTGTAGACACATGATGCAATAAATAAAAAGGAATCACAATAACATTTGAGTTTATCTAGGAGAAAAACAAATTATTAATACAGTAACTGTTTGAAAGAGCGTGTACTACACATTAGTATACAAGAATGAGCATCTCTAATCATTCATGTCCTAACTTACTTTTGACAAGGGGCATAGACATATGGGGACTAGAAACCTAAATTATATGATGGTAAATTACAGATGCATCCTAAGTAGAATATAAGGAAACTTCATCCCTGCAATTGATCTGGAGTGTAATTGCTTGTAGTAGACGATGATGTAGTCCTGCCATTCACCATCCCATTATCCACAGGCGGACTTGATCCCCATTTTCCTTCTGATTCTGTGGGTTCCATCACTTTAACAGACCCATCTGTCAACCCTATAGCTAATTGGTTGGGCTCTTGCGGATGTGCAGCAACAACAAGAGGGTAAACAGATTGGCTTCTACACAATAATACAGAGGGAAATTGTAAACAAAGAAAAAGGTTTAACTGAACATAATCTCACCAAAAGATAGAACACAAAGTGGATAGAATTTTGCAAGAGGGTTCAATGTGGTTCATGCATGACATGGGATGTCTACAACTACGATCATATTGAAAATGGATATGTTACAAGTTGGAAAAAGAAGAAGAGTAGAGATCAAGACTCAGAGGAGGCAGACAGAAGACCACATACCCATTCAAGACTGCCTGGGGCAAGTATGCTGATGAAGCAATACGGCATCTAAGTCTCAGGCTATCAGCATCAAACACCCCAATGCTACCATCACAAAAGGTAGCATAAATTAGTTGGCTGTTGCACGAGTACGCCGCATAAGAAAGGGGTGAAGACAAAGCATCTAGTGGTACCCACTGAAAGGGAAAAATACAAAGAAACATCACAACCAAATCTTCTACAAGTAACTGAATGCCAAATATTTATATTAACATCCTACCTGCCGGACAAGTTCCATCTTTGAGGCATCATATATTGCTAATTGGGTCTCATGAACCACCAGCAAGTAGGTCTGGTCCGAGTGGAACTGTACTCGGGTTTCGCCAGTAGGTGCCTTTCCTGCTGGAATTTGCATTGCAACTGATTTCCTTTTCTCCCATGTGTCAATACTCCAGACACAAAGCTGCAGAAAGAGTTACCACATTAACTGGCAACATAAAATACCAGAATTGTTTTACAAACTAACAAGCATATATGCCACTCCATGGAAGACTTCAACTAAGAGACATTTTGCAGTAGGTGAGGAAATTGACTGCCAGGGGCAAAGGTTGATTGAAAATATGGTCAAATGTTGCATGATTACAATGATTCTAGAGCCTCCAGGAGCAATATATCGCCACCCCATAAACCAACCTCCTGCCTCCCTCTCCCTCTCAATCATCTTCCATTCATCACCTCAATAATATCCAGGACAATGACATTAATCCTGCCTATAAAAGTGAATAGAACAAATGTGTCCCAAGGTAGACCTAGAAAACATATCAACAAATACTGCTAACAAAGACAACCCAAACATCATATACATCCATCCTGTCACTAGACTAATTTGTGTGTGTGTGCATGTAAGCAAACCAACAACTTTTCATTAGGCAAAAATTGAGTTAATATTTTCTTAGCTCTGCTAAATTCAAAGAAACACAAATAAAACAAATCAGGAGAAGAAGCAGCAGCAGCAGCAGGATGCCTCCCACTTACTTGAGCGTCAGCACCTGAAGAAACCAAGATGTTAAGATTGGTGGAAAAAGCTAAACCAGTTATTCTCTTCTGGTGACCCTTCAATTTTGATTTCACCTTAAAAAAAAAAAAAAAAAAATAGCTGAGACATTAGTTAAGGTTCCAGGAGGAGACAAATCCTTGCAGGGAAAAATTGAATCTCTTTTTAAGCTTGTAATCACCTCATCCACTCTAACATTGTAGATGCGGATAGTTGAATCCTCCATTCCAATGGCTATGATGTTATTATCCTGAGGATGGAATGCTAGGAAGGTTGAAGCAGGAGGAGGAAACATGAATGTTGTCATTACCTGCCAGCCAATCATTCATTGTGAACGCTAATAATTATAATAATAATAATAATAATTATACTACACACATTTAATACATACTTTGAATGTCATCATGTTGAACAGCGAAACCTTTCCTCCAGCAGCTGACATTACATACGAGTCATTCTTTGAGAGTGCTATGCATGGGACTGCTTCTTCAAGGTTAACACCTGCAACATCATTAGCCATAAGAAGACCACTGTTTGGTTGCCAATGCTGGGGCACAGCACTGGCAGTGGCCTTTAAACACTGACAATGTCAGAAATCCATTCAACAATATATGAAATTAAAACACAAAATAAGCTAGAGAAAGCAGGAATGGATATCATTATATGAACTATTCCTAGTAAGATATTTACTTTTCCATTTGGATTCTGGTCATTGCGTGTCCACTTCCAGAGCTTCTGAATGCCATTCGACCCAAGAGCCAAAATACCAACACCAGAATTTGTATATAGAAGTTGAACAACCTGGAGGTAAATCGCATTGTTGTAGCACCATCAGGAAGAAAATCATGTAATAAAAATCAAATGCAACATTAAAATTGACAAACCTTGCTGGAAATATCTGTGCCGTCAGGCAAAGTAACTAATCGGCACTTGCCAGAATCCACAATTTCAGCCAACTGCCATGGCTTTGTTTTATCAATTACATCGTCCACAGTTCTGGGCTTTTCCAGGCTTCTATTCATGGGATCAACTCCATTCTTGAACAATAAAGACAATAAAAATTAATCAATCCTCTGCAAACAAAGCAACCAAACTGCAATATTTCACAAGAATATAACAAAAAACAGTTTCCTAAGAGCTAGAAGAACACCAAAAACAGGATACCATGAAGACACGGTTGATTTCTTGCGATGGCATTATTCATTCTATATGAAGAAACAAAGTCCATATAGCATGAAATGCAAAGTATTAAATGCAAGGCTTCAACATTTAACATTGAAGTGGGTTTGAGAAGCACATTTTCACATAGGAGAAATAGATGACCCTTTTTTTTCTCTAACTTGTAGGTTAGTCGGCGACTATTTTTTTAACTAACATGTAGAAACCTCTTTTTCTCAGACGCAGTTTAACTACAAACAAGAAGTTGCAAGGCCACAAGTGAACTTGCATTCTTATAAAATTATACTAAACCAAGAAGCCAATGAGTGCAAATTCTCTCGTGCAGTATTTCAAAAGAACCAAAAATAAAACCAAAATCCAGAGTTGAATTCATGTAGCGGCCATACAAGAATTGGAGAAGGCCTAACAGGAGAACTTCTTTCAACTTTTAAATAGACTGGACTGACATTTGTAACACCAGAAGCGCCAGAAACCTGATCAGTGAACAGAGACATCCACAGAGAAGAATTCAGCACCTAAATATTTTTAAGAAGAATGATCACATGAAAAAGAGAAATCAGTGTAACCTTGATAGCAGCAGACTCAATAGGTGATCTCAATGCTTCAAAGGCTGGAGTTTCTACTGCTCTCAATGATCTGAGACCTGCAGCATTTGCAAGTATCTTGAATCCACTGTCTGCAGTGGAAACAGCAAGTAGATTTCCTTCCTTATTGAATCTCAGGCGAGGAAAACTCTGAAGCAGTTGATATGATTAAGTGCCTAGTCTTAAAAAAATAAGTATCCACCAAAGAGCTATAAAATCAATCAATCAACTAACCGGAAGTCCACCATCAGCATCTGTACTTGTGACAACATTGGTATTATCCATATCCCAAAACTTTATCTGACCATCTTCACCTGCAGCCAAAAAGTGGTTTTGTGTAGTGTCAAACTGCACGACCCCTGATGCTGATTTCTTTCTAAACCCAGCGTAGTGCCTCTTTATTGCTCCTTCACTTTCATTCCATTCAACTAGGAAAGAATCCCCCTCTTTACTTGTTCCACAAGAGAATAATCTGAAAGAACAGAGCAAAAGTGACAACAATTTATTAAAGACACAAAAATATTACAATACTAAAGAAGGAAAATGTCATCAAAGATTTCATAACAATATGCAGGGAAAAAAATATAGAAGAAATAAACAAACCAAGTTTATGAGTCTTAAAGGTATTGAGGTTCTATTTTTATAATTCAAAAATCTTACCTAGTACCATCAGCACTGTAAAGCATTGTAGTGCACCAGCTGCCTGGAGCATCATAATCAACTCTAGAACCCATATTATTATATAGCCAGGCTTTTATTTTTCCATCAATAGCGGTTGAGAATATGAACTGCAAGTCACAGCTCAAACAGTTAATTCCACTGAAACATGTCTTCCCTGATACGATCAATTTAACACATACTTGATATTATAGCTTCAAATTCCAACTAGCAGTAACAAAGATAGATTGGCAGCACAATAATGAATAGGATTCTACTATTTGATGGTAGCATTGAAATATGGTAATAGAAAGGAAGTAGACCTAATGGATTGGCAGAGAAGGTGGTAGAGTGTAAATGAAAAGGACTTGTAAATTATGCATGTTACATATCAGTGGCAAAACAAGTTTTAATGAACCATGGTAATGGTGAAATTGTTATTAATTATTATAGCTTTGGTTAGTAGAATAGAGCTGCTTATACATAAAATTAAAGCAATTAATAGTTGGATGTTACAGCCTTCATGACTTATTTCAGGTTACAGTGATGACAGAAATCAGATTAATGGAGCTCTGGTTCTGCATTTATGCAAATTCAAAATATGCATTTAGTCAGTAGCTACTGCATGTTACCAAATTGTATAAAGTCAATAAACATATTATTGCTTTTGAGGCATCGTGCCTCCAGCACTAGTTAAACAAGATATCAATTACTCGTAAAAAAATAGTATTCAGATATATTTACAAGGTTGCTACATAGATAGTGAAAGTGAAAGCACAAAACAACAACAAATAAGCCCTTAATTTTGCCTGGCATACCTGGATGTTTTCTTTGTGGTGAGGACATATAGAATAAACTGGAGCCTCGTGACCTTCAAAATTAAACAGTTTCCGTCCCCCTAAATCCCATACCTGTTACATGTCTCACATTATAAAGCACTGAAACTCTAATTTAATTAATCAACACGTGAAAATTAATCTCTTACCTTCATCAGCTTATCATCTCCACAGGTTACCACACACAATTGTTTGTTTGGATGAGCAAATGCCAAGTCATTAACACCTCCAGCATGCGCATCAATCTGCAATAAAATAAAAAATAAAAAAAGGAAAGGCAAGTAAATGCTATAATCACAGATTTTGCCTCACGTGACATACAAGTGCCGACTCACCTCTAACTGCTGGAGTAAATCATTTGATCTGGTATAAGCATATAGGTGAATCAAATGCTTATTAAATGCAACCCCTGTAGCAAAAAAAACATAAGATGCCAAAAGAGCACTTTGAAGTGCTAATTATTTGTCGAAGGACACATACCCACAAGACTTCCATCAGGACTCCATGTAACACGGTTGACAGAAATTGGTGCATCTTTAGCAAAGGATGCCTGCAAGAAACTCTCAAAATATGAGGAAAAAAAAATTATTGCTTCAGATTCTACAGTCCTGAAACAGATGTATCCAATAGAATCCACAAGAGCTGCTGCATTAACAACAAAGCAGTCTCTTAAACTTTTATATAAATCCATGCAATTCCAAAGAGGAGAAATGAATAATAGTACAAAGTTGAGTGCCAACAAAATAAAGGAAACAGATATCATAGATGATAACATATAAAACCTGGAATTGCAATGAATACGTAGTCATTTCCCAAATCTTGAAGGGCTTTGAAACCAACCTCTCCCTAAGCCCAAGTTCCCATAGTATAACTTCACCATTAGCAGAGCCAACTGCCCCAGTGACACAATTTGTTAGAAGGGGGAGGCTTGAAAATAAAACCTATGAAATTATAGTGCAAATAAAAAACATAATCATCACACCAAGAAGCAGTGTATGGCGAGAGGGATGAAAATCCATGCTTGTGACAGCTGAACCTTGATGCATCGTTAAAGCTACAGTCCTTGGCAGGTCATCCAGAGACCAAGATGCCTGTTGCCTAGATGCTGGATGTGTAACCTGGAAAAATAAAGTTCAGCAAGTCTACCCAACTTTAGTGATGAAAAAAAGAAATGAAATCTTGGAACAGTTCAAATGCATAATGACAAAAGGAAGAATAAAAAAATAATAAAATTGTATAAATAGAAAAAAATCAATTCAAAATAACCTCCTCAACAGATTGGGCAGGCCGCAGACGTCTCATTAATTGTTCAAGATCAGCAATTTGATAATCAACCATACCAGGTGTTGTAGGTGGTGTTTTTGGCCTTTTAACTGCTGAAACTGTAGAAATGCAAAAGTTTGTTAGGCAAAAATCAACTTCTTAATTCATTATTTACCATACGACAATATTTACACATCACAAAACCTAGTGATGTTAACGAAAAATTCAAGTACTTTTAAGTTGTTTCAGCTTATCCATATATTTCAAAGCAAAATCCACTAATTCTAATGCCAACTCCATTTGAACTAAATAGTCAACCTTGATTTTGTGGAACAGGTATAGATGATGCAGTGACAACAGCTGCTTGAACAGACGAAGAAGCTGAAGCATTTGCCATCCAACCAGCTAATGCACCAGCATTAGCTGCTGCTGCAGTGGGTGGGAAGGGCTATACACAAGTTGAAAAAAAAAACACTTAGTCAAACTGCTAAAATTAGAACTTTAGCCTGCAATAGAAAATTATAATTTATGAAATCATACACCATGTGCCCCAAGAGATGCATAAGCAGAAGGCTTTGCAACAGCAGCAACTGGAAGGTTGACGGGTGCAGGGGCAAGAGGACCATTTGGAGGTGAACATGTATGGTCTGTGAATAGAGTCTTAATGTCTGGGTTTGGCCTTGGGTTCTTGCATAACTGATGCTGCCAGTTTAAACTGCAAAGACCAAGTAGCCATGGATAATAATAAAACTTGGAACAGGGTAATAACATAGATCATGGCAGCTATATGCAGGAGAAAAATAAGCAAGAACAAGAGTTATATACTTTCACAACTAAAATACATAACAGCAAAAAAGAGTGAGCGAGCAAGACTGCAAGAAAGAGAGGGCTAAGGCTCCAAGTTTCTATAAATTAAATTTCTAAATTTCTAATCATAAGGAGATGAATGGTTATTAACATATTCATTGAGAAAACAACAATAAGAGCAGGGTATTATGAGACCGAAATTTAATCAACTGAACCAAAAATGTAAAAAAAAAAAGCAACATCTAAAAAAGAAAGAAAAAGAAAGCTTCCAGTACAAAAAACATGTTAAATTGCCAAAAAAGTGGACTCAAGCTTAGCGAATTTAATAAGCTAAATTGTCCAATCAAGCAAAAAATACTTCAGTAAAAAAAAATATAGAATATGTAGTTTTCTTGCCAAACACAATAACTCAAGCACAATGTAAATAAATGGTTTTAATGAAAAAACAGAGAGAATAAAAGAAAATCATGGTTGTTTATTTATCAAATGGCATATCAAACTTACCTTTGATTAATTAGAGTCCTCAATCTTGATGTCTTCAGAGTAGGAAAGGTAAGTTTATCTCGGAAAAGAGGATTTGCTTCAATGAGCTTTTTTAGCTCGATCAACATTATGCTGCGTGCTGTTTTAGTATCACCATATTTGGACAGCTGTTCATTTTCCCTGTTATCATAACCAGGAGAAAGAGTAATGTTTTAAACAAATTCTGTGTTTCACCAATTCCATAAACTAAGCAGGCAATGCCGTGAATACAACCAGCTCACAACTTATCCTCATTGATTGGACAGAAAACATGGAAAAGTTAAGAAGAAATTAATTGTTGAACTGGCAGTTTGGCTTTGGAGATGTGAAACAATTTTTTAACCAGTGTGAATCATTGAATTAAGCAAGCAGTATTAAGTTTTCCATTTCATCATCCAAATAATGACAATTTAACGTTCAAGCTTTTATGTTCTTAGCAATCTATCAGAAACCAAACTGATAAAAAAAATAACAAATGGTCAAGTTCCACCTGGCTAGATAATCAAAATAACTAACCATGAAAGAGAATTACCTGAAATTGCCAAGAGTTAAAAGCTGAGTGATTTCTTTGTACAATTCCTCATTAAATGTTGAGAATACTTTTAAATCATTCACCAAAATTTCTACAGCCTTTGCCTTGTCTTGCCTGTACATAATAGATAACAAAGATAATCTCATTCTTTCAAAATAAACAAACTGTAAGTATCATTAAAATAAATCCAGGTTCAACATACCGATCAAGTGCTTCAAGATATTTTTGCTTCCTGATTTCAAAGAATATCTTCATGGAATATCTGTTGTCATCAACTTTGGTAAATCCAGCTAAATATTTTTCAGCATCTTCCCATTCTCCAGCCTGAACTTTCTCCTCAAAGTATTTCATATTGAAGAAAAATCCCGATTCCTTCTCAAGTCTGTAGAGAAAAAATTATTAGCAAAATTTTCCAAACCATTGATTTCCTGATTAGATCAGGCCACTTAAACAACTCCCAACAATTTAAAACCAACAAAAGACAAACCCTCCACTCAACCATCTTGCGTAGTTTCAGAGTTTTTTAGATTAAGTAGGAAGAATCCCTGTGCAGATACTTGAATTCTCCCTCCATTGGTGCCGTTAAAACACTTGATAATTGCTATGTCTTACTTGAAATAAATTCTCACATTCTTTAAACTTACAAAGAAAACATCATTCTTTTGAATATTAGCACGACGAGGAAACCCCAATTTTAGACTCTAAATCACAGCAGTTTCATGTGTTGTGTATTGTAATTAACTCGTCATATTATCATGCTACAATTTGTGAGTCCATATGCCACGTGGTGGACTAAGCCCATATTAGAACTTCTCCACTACTCAGCTACGTCTAATGCAACAATCTTAAACAAAACTTAAGTCAGAATACAAAATTTATTCATTTAAGAAAAATAAACCAACTCAAGACTTGTCTTTAAATTATTTAAAAATTTCCCTCCTTTGCTACTTTTCCTTTCCACCAGTTTCCTCAACGGACCAAAGAAGCTTGTATCTGAAAAATTCGTCATAGAAAAACACACAATACCACCATTCAATTGAACCTAACACAACACCTACTTATAAATACGCGTAAACATGAATAACTACATATACATAAATATATACGTATATATAGGGAGAGACAGTGGAAGGGCTTACTTGTGCACAGACTCCTTGAATTTTTCTTCTTCGAGGAACTGGAGTATGAGAAATACCAATTCTCTGCTTAAAGACGACATCTTTGGAACTCCCAAATTCCAAAGCCAACCGATCCAGGAACCAAACCACTAAAACCGAAAAGGCACAGAGCTTTCAAATTGAAACCCCCTGAAGCGCCCAACTCAAACACATAATACACAAATCAGTCCCAGATTAGCAAAGCTTAGTCACAAATCTGAGCTCAATTCGACAAATTTTTGGGCTCTACAGGCTCAAACTGAGCTCGAAATCCGATGAGTTCTAGGGTTTTTAAAGGCTGCTTTGTAAAGAGAGAAGAAGATAAAATGAGAGAGAGAAAAGATAAATAAAAAATGCAAATGAGAGCTTTCTCGCCATCTTCGATGCGTTGTACGGATTGAGTGGCTTTGTTTATTTTTATACAGTAATTTTGATGTATTTATTTTAATTATTTAAAATTTTTATAAAATTTTAAAAAAATTATATTTTAATAATATTTGATATAATAAAATTATTGATTTATTTTTTTATATTAAATAAAAATTATTTAAACAATTAAAAATATATATTTTAATATAAAAAAAATATATTAAGATTCATTACACTAAACACTATTAAAATATAACTTTTTAAAAATTTTATAAAAATTTTTAAATAATTATAAGCGCACATAAAAATTATTGTATAAAAATATACAACAATCCTCCTTAGTCTTGCGTTGTACAGGGTTTTTTTTATTAATTTTTCTTTTTATCATCTCTTCAATTTCACGATCATCGAACATATTGCGAGATGTATGTCAAGTGGATAGCGTGGGTAGTGCTGGTTTTTGCAAGTTGAAAATTGATGGGTGCTGTCTCATTCATACAATGGTTTTGTGGCGCGGCTTGTAAATTTGTTATGAAACTGAATTTTGGCAATCATATTGATATACTACCACTAATAATTCAAAAATAATAAAATAAAATATAAATAATTCAAAATAAAAATGATGGTGTTTAATAAGCTTTATAACCAACATGTTCGTACGTGGCAATCATAAAGCATTTGACAATAATTAGTTGTTGTTTTCCAATGAAAGGAAAGCAATTTTTAATCTTAGTATTATATGTTATGATATACGTTTGAAAATAAGTATTGATGTAAATAAATAAAAAATGGCTCGTGCAAATATGTTTTAGACTGTAATATATAACAACAACAACAAGTATCTTAACAGTAATCATTTTACTTGATCAAAATCTTTTATTCATGTGTAAAATTATTTGAATTTATTCATTTTAACTTTATTTATAATTTATTTTAAATTTAAAATTATTCAAATCTTCATACTAAATATAACTCATTCTGATATAATATAAAATATAATTAATTAATAAAAAATTATAATTCAAACTAATTTAAAAATAAACAAATTTTACTCTGATTTGATATAAATATCCGTTATAAATATCAAACCGATGTACAATACATATTTATTTAAAAAAAAACAATCTATATGAATTTATTTTAAGTGAGTGTTTGGCAATTCAATTGCCAAAATAAATTTTGTTAAAATGAGTTTTGAAATAAATTATTCATAATAATTTAAAAAATCATATTTGAACGTTAAATTCTATTTAAAATGGATTTAGATATTACTTATCAAACACTCAATTAATTTAAAATTATATTTTATTGTATCATACGCTGTAATGAAACATGATTTTTTAGATACTCTAAATATTTCTTAAATAATTCAAATTTACAATGTAATTTATATATAAATAATAATATTATTATTAAATAATTTATATATAAAACTATTAAAAATTATAATTTTAAATGTTGAATTATATCCTTAGCTCGAAATTTTGACCCCAACAGGAGAAGACCTTAAAAACCCTACTATGGAGCCGCTAATCCATAATCTACTCTGAGGACCGAATGAGCTTTCTCCAAAATGAGATTATCTTCAGTACTGTTGCCTTTTTATTTATCATTAAACAACTTCTTGATTCAAAACATCGTGATTTTTATTTTTTATTATTAATAGAACTTTTGTTGTCATTATACGACAAATTGATCCAACATAGAAAGGGAAGTGTCTCGTCACGTGAGGCCCAGTTTTCAGTTATTACCAATTCTAGACACCACATGATACACTAGTACTATTTTGACATAATTTATAAAAATGATATTTTATATAAAAAAAAATTTATTTTTTTAAAAGTGATATTTCTAAAAATAATTAACTATATATTTATATTTAATAAAATATAATGTAAAAACTATTTATAAATTTATAAGAATATTTTTATCTATTAATTTTTTAAAATTAGCTACGCGTATAATCTAAAATTCAGCTTTTCTAAAAATCTTCAATTTCTAACTTATCCAAATAGCTGAATTTTAGCTATCTAGATAATTATTTTTATTAATTTTGATATTTACCAAACACTATAAACTGAGCTAAAATCAACTTCTCATTTAACAAAATCTATTTTTTCCTTTTCATAAATTGTGTCAAACGAGAACTATGTGTTTTTTAACTTTTCGCTTGTTCACACTCTTGTCAGCGGCGCATCAGGTTCGTACTTTGGCTATGAAAATAAAAAGATTGAGAGCAGTAGTTGTTTATTTTCACACAATAATTATTTATGTATCATATTTTAAAATTTTATAAAATTATAATTTGATAATATTTGATATAATAAATATAATGATATATTTTTTTTAATTAAATAAATAAAAAAATATATATATTATAAATTTTATATATTAAATATAACAGTTTAAATTTAATATATTTATAATATATTTTTTATTATTCATTTTATTTTTATTTAACCTAAAAAATATATTATTAGATTCATTATATCAAACACTATTAAATTATAATTTTTATAAAATTTTATAAAATTTTTAAATTCTTAAAACATGATACATGTAAAATTATTTTGTTAAAATATATAGCAGTCCCTCAATCCAAAATAAACTGGTATTGGAATTTTTGTTACATATATAACCAATAAATGATTATAAACTTTTATTAATAGTATTTTTTTACTTTTTTTATTTAATGAAAAAATAATAATAATTTTTTTTATTATATATATTATTCTCTCGTTTGATAAGTATATACACTCACTGTAAATAAGGTTTTTTTTATGAATGTTTATGGTTGAATTTTTTTGGAGTTTAGGCGAATAATTTTATAAAACTTAAAATTATGTAAACCAATATTTTTAATTTCATTTAAATAATTGATTTAATAAATTTTAATTTAAAAAATAAAATTTATAAATTAAAATATTTTTATATCATAATATTAAATTTTAAATATATTTATAAAAGATTATAATAAGGGTAATTATATTTTAAATAGATTAAATTTTTGGCACTTACCACTGAATTTTTTTTTTTTTTTTTTTTTGGGTTGCCTTCCCTTGACTTGAGCCCATATAAAATCGGGGCTTTGCGTTGAATGCGTGTATTTGAGGAAATTTCTATTCTATACATTTCTTTTCACTATTAATTTATTATATAGTTTAATATAATGAGCCTTGGCAAAATTATTTTATGTAATTATTATTTTTTTAATTTTAATAGCGGCATCAAATATATTTAATTAATTTTTTAATAATAATTATTAATTATTAGATAGATATTTAGTAATTAAATAATTATTGTTTATAAAAATTTTAGTTTGAAATTTTTCATAACATCTCATATTTATTTTAAAAAAATATTAAATTATTTTATTAAAAATAATATTTAAATAAAAGAAAGATAAATATTTATATTTATTATTAATGATCATTAAATATATTAATAATAATAATTAATAATAATTTTATTAAACACTTAATAATAATTGGTTACCAACTAATAGCTATTAATAATCAGCTATCGGTAACAGCTAACAATTAATATATAATCGCTGCTATGAATAGTTAAATTAAATGAGATCGCAGTGTAATAATATTAATTTAGAATTTATATTAATAACAATAACTTCTAAAAATTATAATAAATAATAATAATATTACATAAAAAATAATGTATTTTTAAGAATAGATGGAGTATTTAAGTAAATATAAACAAAATTGAGAGTTTGAAATGAAATGAAGTAAGATTATGGGTTTTTTTTTTTTTATAAAATGAAAATTAAGAAAGTTGAAAATTAAAAAAATAATAATAAATAAAAAGAGATAAACACTTGACTCAACATTCTAAATTCACATATTTAAAGATTGTGGCATGCAACTTTGACATTTTAATTTAACCTTAATGTTAAAAGGTTAGGAGTCAAAACTAGAGATTACAAGACAGAAAGCTGTCTTCACCTGAAAGAAAATCATGTTATTTAGTTTTAATGATGTTGTAATATAAAGAGGCATCACATCACTTGTCATGCCACTCCAATTCATACAACTTAGCTATAAAGCTTATTATTATTGGTCAATAGTTTATATTATTATTATCATACTTTGTGTGATCAATAAGCTTAAATTTTATATTATAAAATAGATAATGAATGAATTATTTGCCTAATAACAAAACTATATGATAAAACTATTGGTTTAAAGATTTGTGTATATGGGATCATATATTTCAATTAATTTGATTTAATTTTATTTAAAAATCATACATGTTGATTAATTATATTATATTTTATTTATCAAATTTCTAATTTCTAATTTATTGACATTTTTTAAAATCAAAATAACAATTATCACTTGATAATAAAAATGATCAATTTTGTAACCTTCCTATACTCCTAGAGAAATATTTTTTTCTTTCATAATTAATTTTCTTAGTTCAAAATATAACACCTTTTTAGAATTTTCAGATTTTACAAGAATTTAATTTAAGTAAATTTTATTTTACCAATTTTAATATTTAAAAGGAGTCAATTTATAAAATTAAATTATTTTAGCATAAAAAATAAATGATTTCACATTTCATAAAAATTTAATAAAATTATAAAAATATATATCATAATCTTTTAAAATTTCACTTTATTTACTTTTATTAAATAAGTATAGATAATTTTTAAAAATAAAAAAAATTAAATTTATTATCTATATAAGTAATATTTTAAATAAGTTTTACATAGTGATTTAATTCAATTATATTGATAAAAAATGAATTTTTTTATTAGATTAATAATACCATCTAAAGTCTAAACCTTGATCCAGCAGCTTTAATGGGCTGGGCTTAATTTTTTGCTTTAATTGTTGTATTTTAATTAGGCCCAAATATTTCATTTTTATGGGCAACCTAATTATAGTTCTTTAAAACAGCCAAAAATAATGAGAACTCCGCCCACGAATTAAAATAATCTTTCATAATTTGTCAATTTGGGATTTAATATTTGGAAATTCTTCAAATTCTATTGGACAGATCCCACCAAATGATTTTTTTTTTAGGGGTAACATTTACATCTGTTCGTTAGATGTTCATTTCTTGTTTGATTTAATTTTATGAATATGAGTAGGTAGATGATCAATATATACATGTTCCATGATTGAAATTTGATTTTGATACCACATGTTAAATTTTATTAACCTAAAAAATGGTTTCTGAGAAAGATTGATATCTAAATTTTTTATTACTTATCAACATTATAGTCTCAACATCATTTTCAGTTAAATTCAACTTAATTATGTCCATTTTAGTTTCATTCTTGTAATTGGTTGAATGTGATGAATAGCAATTATATTTACATTGTACCTTTAAACATACTCCATAATCTATTTATACAAATGGAAATTTCTAAATTAAGGGTATTAATTTCCTAATAATAGGGATTTAATGTCCACCATGGAAGAAGAAGTGATCTAGGAATAAACAAGTTATTTCGCTTGCACATATGTACCCTTCTCAACTGTCTCTGTATCTTGGACCTCTCCTTTCTTTTTCCATTGTTTTTTTAGTAAAAATCTTTTATCTATGTTTATTTCTAAGTTCTTGATTACTCTTCTATTATCACCATTTATTGGGTTCAATCAAAACCTATAAAAAAAAAAAGGAGATAATGCAAGCAACGGATCAGGCCTCTTTTCTTGGTAGAATCAGCATTCGTCGGAATCAGGTCATGGACATTAACAATGATCAAGAAATGGAAGAACTTGAAATTTTTCAACAACACGTGGCTGATCGCTTCGCCGATTTATTATCCACAACGACGACGACGGAGGAGAACGCTTCCAGTGAGCCTCTGTTATCTATTCCATGGTTAAGGAAACTTGTAGATGTTTTCTTGTGTTGTGAGGCAGAGTACAAAGCTGTTCTTGTGATGGGTCGAGACCCATCTCAAATTTGCAAGCCACCATTGGATCGATTGATTCCTGAGCTTTTAGAAAGAGCTGTTAAAGCTATGGATATTTGCTATGCAGTGTCTGGTGCGATTGATTCTATTCTTCAATGTCAGAAAACAGCTGAAATCGCAATCTATGCTTTGGAGAAAAGGCCAATGGCTGATGGTGAAGTAAAAAGAGCAAGAAAAGCTTTGATTTCTTTGCTAACTGCAATAACACATGATGAAAATACCAATTGTAGAGGAACAGAGAGAACATGGTCTTTTGGAAAAAGAGGGAACACTAATAATAAAGAGGAATCTGTTGGAAATTTCCGATCTTTATCAGTAATTGTGGCTAAAAATTGGTCTGCTGCTAAACAAATTCAGGCGATGTCTACAAATCTTGTGGCGCCAAGAGGTGGAGAACCGACTGGATTGGCTTCCCTTGTTTATATAATGAACTGTGTTATGGTTTTTGTGATGTGGGCTCTAGTGGCTGCAGTGCCATGTCAAGATAGGAGTGGATTGGCTGCACATTTTCAGATTCCAAGACATTTGGCATGGGCAAATAGTATGATTGGGCTGCAAGAGAAGATTGGGGAAGAATGGAAGAAGAAGGAGAAAAAAGGGTCAGTTGGGTTGCTTGATGAGATGCATAGAATGGAGAAACTGGGGCAGAGTTTGGTTGAATTTGCTGATGCGTTTCAATTTCCGGGAGAGACAGACAAGTTGGAAGAGGTAGCGGCGCAGGTGGCGGAGCTTGCAGAGATTTGTCGGAGCATGGAAGAAGGATTATCGCCTTTACAGATGCAACTAAGAGAGGTTTTTCATAGGCTTGCGAGGAGCAGAACAGAGGTTCTTGAATTGGTGCAGATTGGTACCAAAATGAACGAGACTATAACATAATTTGGCTTATACATCACACAATATTTGCTAAATCATTGGTCTAAAATTTGTGCAAAATAGTTATCTTTAAGCCTTGAAACTTTTGAATTTTTCTTTTTAGGTTATTTAAGATGTTTGGTTTAAACTAAAATGTGGGTTTATATTATTTTTCTTCTCTTTTTTTTTCTTTTTCTATAATACTTGAGTAAATTTCTTATCTTGTGGAGTACATTATCTTTTGCTCAAAAGAAATGTAAATACCCAATTTAAGGTTATTTTACTACTTAGAGGAGATTGTTGGAGGTTTTCATTCTGAAATTTAAATTAGTTCCTTTGTATTTTATAGGCTGATAATAAAAAAGAAATTTGTACTGTACATTTTTTTTTAATTTATTAAGAGTGTGTTTTGATTTATTTAAAATAAATATAAAATATCGTTTTAAATTTTAAAAAATATTAAATAATTTTTTAAATATTTAAGTGATTAATTTAAATTATAGTTTTAAAACTTAAAAATATAAAAAATTTAAATTAAATATTATAATTTTTTTTAAACCACATTTTCAAAACTCTAATTTCAAAATAAAGTTTCTACCTATATTTCCCCTAAATGAATTAAGTAATTCTTTTATTTTACAATTACAAATAAATTTATACTCGTTTTGGTTAAAAATTAAGTGTGTATATGGCGGCCCAAGCGAAAACTTGTTGAAGTTAGGTCCATTATGTTTAGGTTTTTTATAACAAAAAAAAAAAAAAGGGGAAAAAAATCAAAAAATAAATTTGAGTTATCATGAAATTTTTTGCTAATGGATACCAACGCATAATTGAGTGCATATTTCCTTAATAATAAAATTGAAATGGATTTTCTCTTTTCAATGTTTTAAAAAAATATTAATAAATTTTATTTTATTAATTTATTTTAATTTATAAAATTTTCAAATTATTTAATTAAGCTCATAAATTTTTCAAATTGATTCAATTGAATTCATAAGTTAACTCTATTTTTTTTTCATACATCTTACGGGCCTCACAATTAAAAAAATTGAAAAAAATTATTATTATATCTATAAAATTATGAATATATTGTTTTTATATTCTGAGATTACTGTACTTATAACAATGTGTTGGCTAGAAATACAGCAAAATTAGTACTAAAATACTATCACCAAACACTATATATGGAGTATATTTTGGCATTTTTCATGGATATATATGTCATAAAGAAGAGTATAAAAAAATAAATAATCAGTTTTGATTTTTGATTCAAAAGAATTGAAATCATTTTTAAAATTATCGATTTTGCAAGTTCAAAACTCAATTAGAGCCTTTAGAAAAAAAAAAAAAAGAAAAAGATAGAAAGGAAAATAACGATGCCAAAAGTTATATGCTTTTATCGCAACAGGTATTGATTTTTTATATCCTTTCTTTTTTTTTTCTCCCAAAATCCCGTATATAAAATTAAAATGTCCATAGGATTTTTTTCACTTTGTCATGTGATCATGTTTTTGAATTGTGCCAAATATTTAGGAATGGAGTATAAAAAAAAATTAATTAATTTATAGAAAAAATTTTATTTGATCAACTTAAATTAAATATAACTCTAATTTTTCGATCAATACAATTCTAATTTTTTATACGAAATTTTTTTTCGATATACCTAAAATTAATTTTTTTTATTTCATCCCTATTTATATTGTTGAATTTGTCTTCTTTCATTAACACATTTATTTCTTTAGCATTGTAATTAATTTTGTATTAATTGTAAATAAAAATAGGGGTGTGAGTATTTGAATTTTCAATATCCTATATTATAAGTTACATATTAAACCACCAGATTACAAACATTGTACATATATTAAGAGTTCAAGAATTGAAAATTTGGTTTATAATTAAAATCCAGCTTTATTAGTAAATGACTTCGTCATAATACACAATTTTTTTTTCTCGCAAATAATCTTTTTCTAAATGTGGTCCTTTTTTCTCTTAAATAATATTCTTTTATGTATGGTCCTCAAGGCCTACTTTGGGAGTTTTAAGAAACAAAAATGGAAATGATAATATTTAAAAAGAGCCTTAGCTTACATGTGCTCATATGTTCGATTCATGTCGTCATATTGGCTGGAAAAGAAAATTAGAATGTTGTCATAATAAGGATACATATAGCCAGTAGTAGCAGCAGATCAATCCCAACAGTAACTATATATATCAGCATACCTCATTTGTTAATTTTGTGTAATAAAAAAAATAACTATAAAGCTCACTGATACTGAGAATATAACAGTCGAGCTTGATTTTAATAACAATAGAAAATGTTAGATCTCTTGCCTCAAGATTGTTTTGCACATCTCCTAGGGATGCATGTTGTGCCTGTTGTTTCTTCAAAGGTTAGGTTGTCAGCTGATTTGGACTCAGTTTTGGAGAAATTTTTACCATCTGATTATCCAGATATTGCCTCCAGATTAGTATCGCCACTGAATTGCTCTACCAAAAAAGAGTTATTCCTCAGGTTATGTAATCCGCATTTAACAATTTATGTAGAATAAAGCTTAATTTTATTGATCACATACTTCAGCATTTTTTAAATATCACATTAATCATATTTTGTCTCCTAATGCTTAATCAGTTGATTAATAATTCAAAGTTTGGAAATTGATTAAAAGGGGGGATTTTTATTTAGTGACCTAATATGGGTATATATAGAACAAAAATAAAAGAGAAATTTTGTTGAAAATTCATGCAAAAATGCTGCAGCTTTTAGGCTATGGAAGGATATATGCACACATGGTACATCAAATATATACATGTATACATATATGCAAATGTGCTTTGATTTGCCTCAAAATGTTGCTACATTTGTATGAAAATCATATAAGGATTTTATTTATTTATTTTTTGTAAGAACATTTTGATTCATCTTAATCTAAATAGAAATAGAATATAAAATGGGAACACTCTTTTATTTCAAAAGAAAAAGAAAGAAAAAAAAAAAAAGAATGGAATGAGATTCTCTCTCCTTTTGTTTTTTACAAAGAAACAGAGAAAATACGTATAGAGAGGTACATAACTTTGTAGCAGTAGTTAAGCCTGCTCGTGGATATACAGGCGGTGGAGCAAATATGAGTTCTTTTAGAATTCATATTTGCTCCATCAACTGTACATGTATAAGCAGTCTTAAAATGCTGCTATATACTTATTTATAAGGGAAGAAGAACAAAATAGGACTATTTTTCTTTTTTATAAACAAGAAAACAATTAATATTATATATATATGCAACCAGTTTTTTCTTCTAGCCCTGTTCAAGAAATTAACATTTGTCTGTTATTGATAGAGAATCTCCCTAGAGAAATCAACAGGAAAAGAACGTTACATGTTGAGTTCGAGGGAGCTTTCAATTACCTGGGCTGACAATCCAGTGTATTGATACTGGAAACACCACCACCAATCAAGGTTATATACTTTTAATTGGAAAAATTTTACATTTTTAAAGGTACACGAAACTTTAAAATCTTGCCATGTTAATTTTTTTTTACTTTCTTGATCTTATAATTTCCCAGATTCTCAGAAGTTGTTGAACTTAGAACCATTTGTTGGCTCCAAATCAATGGCAATTTCAATACTCCGATGCTATCTCCAAGAGCTGTTTATGGAGCCTATCTTTTTGTCAATTTTGAAAATCGTGCCTATGGATTAGATTGGAAACTTTAAATCTAGTAAGGTAAAATCTTTTTACGCCGCCAAGAGAAGACTAAACAAGATGCAGAGAGAAGTTTCTTTTCAAGAATCCATGGAAGACAGAGAAACAAGTTGTGAGAGGGAAGATGGTTGGACTGAAATTAATATACAGTTGTTAGTTATTGCTGATCATTAGTTGTTGCTATTAATATGTATAATCATTAATCATCAATATTAATATTTAAATATTTTTAATAGAATTATTTAATTAATTTATTTAAATAAATAAAAATTATTTTAAAAAATTCATAATAGAATTTTATTAACCAACAGTTATAAACCAAAAGCTAACCATTATATAAAAAAAATTATCAAATAATCACTAAATTAAGAACGTAGAAAGAAAATAAGAAAGCAAGATGGGTTTAAAGGAGGTGACTGGTGAACACTTGAAAGGAGGGCTTTTTGTTTAGGGAATTGAGCTAGGGCCCAAAGACTGATAGCATATCTATAATTAAACGGAAATTTGAAGGGCATAGTTGGAAATGCAATATAAATAAACCCCTAAAACCCTAGCTTCTATTTGCTCTTTTATAAACCCTATCCCCTGATTATTCATTTGCTCTGTTTTTTCTCCTTTTCTCTAGAATCACTTTCAATTAAATTTTTGTTTTTCATCTATGTCAAAATTCTCTTGGTTTATCCCATTTTTTTCTTTTTGCTAGGATGATAAATGTTTTTAATCCCAGCTCATTATGAGACCTTTTTCAAGGTCTGGGAATTGATTTTATCCAACATTTATCTGAGCTTGAATAAGATTTATTGCTTTCTTATTTACTAATTCTTTCAGATCTTTGGTTTTCTGTGATTTGGTCTATAATGGGTAAAATCCTTCCTTTTGAATTCAGATTCTATATTTTTGTTTACATATTATAAACAACTATGGGCTAATTTTCCCAATGATGTTTCTTGTAGTGGTATAATAACTTGATTAATTTTAGTTATCTAGTGGAATTTTCGTTTTGGGTATTTTCTGAATCTTACAAAAGAAAATTGATTATGCAGTTCTGTTTTTGGGCAGATGAATTCTGTTTGTGAAATTACATTTAATTCACTAGTCTATATTTAGTTATTTGTTTGCTACGAGTGTTCCCAATGATGCTTCTTCATTAACCATGCTAATGCTGATAATTGCATGATTGAAACTCTTCTCTATTTGCCTGAGGGAACTAAACGAACTAAGTATTATTCTTTTTTTTTTTGTAAAAATATTTTATTTTGATTGAAGGCCTAATTGGCAACATTTTGCGTTTGCATATATCACTGTACTTGAGATTTTCAGTTAAAAAAAAAAAAAGAAAAGAAAAAACTTGAGCTTTGTTGTTTTTATTAACTGTTAGAGGGAGTATATAAGATGCTAAGCCATTTTATTAAATAGGGTTGGTGCATTCGCCATTTCTAATAGGTAACTTTTGCTTGGATCATTTTTTCATGGAGCATATGGGCTAAAGCTTGTATAGTTGGATCTACTTTATGTGAGTGCTTATCCATGAGGACTTGGTTTATGCCTCCATGGAAGTAAAATCTTTATTCCCAGACAAGAATCTGTGTTGCAAAAATGTGTTATAGATTATTGGATAGAAGTTCAAATTTGCCTTTCATTTTGTATACATTTTAACTTAACCCACTTTTTGGAACAAAGGTGGTGAAGTATATTTTTTAAATGAAATATCCATGGAGTGTTACTAGATATAATTACCAATCGATATATATAATTTTTGACAGGTGCTGGTTCACTTAAAATCGATTCTATCTTTAAGAATCGATTTTAAAGAGTGATAATTATATGATAGATTATTAATAGTATATTATTGAGTAATCTATATATTAAATAGAAGTAAAAAATTGAATTCTAGAATTCAGAAATTTTTCCAAAATTTCTATGATTATCATGCTCATATTAATTTATATCTCATGAAAGGTTGGTAATTGGCAAAAGTTGAATTTGTGTGAGTGGTGCTGGAATATGTAGAGATGCAAATGGGTTAATGCGCTTTAATGGATGTAGAAATGCTTTTAGATGCTATCATATGGAGGATTTCAAAGTTTTCAAGTTGGACTTTATAAATGTATATCTCTGAATTCCAAGCACTGCTTGGTTATCACACCTTTTTCTATTTGGCTTACCGATATTTTATGCATGTAATGTGTTTTGATTTTTATTTAAAGGGCAATTGCAATTTAAAAAATGGATATGAATAGCTCACCTAAATGTCATTCCAAATACGTAAAATATGATATTAGATCATAATGTATCATTTAATTATATCAACTCAACAATTGAACATGGGCTAATTCTATATATAAAAAGTTAGCATGTCCACGTCATATGTGGCCATGTTTTGTTGTTGATTGGCTATTAGTGGCCAGTGCACTCTTGCCGCACACTGACAATAATAAAAATGGATCATTTTCAGTTGGTATCATCCATGTTAAAATCAAATCCAAATCGGATTTATTAGTTGAATTGAATTAAAAATCAATTTTATTAATTTTTAAAAGCTAATTTTTGAAAAATTAGTTAAATAACTAATGAATCGATTAAATTGGGTTGTTTTTTTAAATCGAACGTGTCAGAATTTTTTTTTTAAATTTTTAATTAAAAATATTAAATATCAAAATATATTTATTTTCATCATATATATAATAAATATCAAATTATATATATATATATATATTAATTTTTTTTTTATTTAACTAGTTTGATTTCGGTCGAATCTTTGATTCTATATCATCACTAAATCTTTAACCAGTTTAGTTTTGAAAATATTTAGTTTTGAAAATATTAGTTGGCATGACCAGACAAAACCAATTTCCTCATTTGTTTAGACACTGAGCCACATGGTTGCATATTCTTAACTTCCACAAAGATAAATAATCCACCGAATGTACTTCCCTTTCTTGCTTCTTTTTGGCAAGGTATAATTCCACATTATTTTGGTTTCCATGGAGGGCCTAATGTAACAAGACAACCTGCTACTTAATTATTCACAAGTAGAAGGTGGTGATAAGTTGTACAAGCGAGGGATTATCACATAATCAAACCCATAACATTTCTGTAACAGTGTTTCTTTTTCCTATAATAAAAGTACACACAATTTAAAAGAAAAAAAGTTCATGCGAAATTTCGACACCTTTCTTAAGCATCACGTTGCTGCTGCCATATGATTCCATGTGCTAACTGCTTAAAACACATCAATATGCTCGTAAGCTGTGAATCTCAGTTGCTCATTCCAACCCTGTTAAATGGTGGCTCAGATCGTTGACAAATTTTAGAATGAGCCCACCATCATAAATATTCCAGGGACCTCAACCTATTATTACTAATATTATTATTGCTTCCTTTGTTCGAGTAAGCAATTATAATGAATTATTAACAATTAGTGATTAATAATTAATCATTATTAATTAAAATATTAAATAATAATAATAATAATAATTACTTCCTCCATTTTTTTTATTTATTATTTTAGAAATTCATTCATTTTCATTTTTCATTATTATTTTAAATTTTCAAAATATTATTTATCCACTATTTTTTTATTTTATCCTTATAACATTTAATTATAATACAATAACTTAATTTAAGATAAGGTTAAAAATATAAAATTAAATAAGTTATTTTAAATTTAATTAATAAATAATTTAATATATATATAAAATTTTAAATGATAGTTAAAAAAAAAAGACAAAATAAAAATTAAATTTTAAAATAATACATCAACGCTATATTTATTAAATGCCCCAAATTAATAATTAAGTATTTAATAGCAAATATTAACTTACAATTATTATTTGTCTCGATAGGAGATTTCTTAAATTTCTCATATTTTTTAAATTTATCAGATGTGGTGTTTCAAATCCATGGGAGATTTCTTAAATTTATTATGTTTTTATATGAAAAATTTAATTATTTATCTGCAAAAAAAAATTATAATTTAACATTAAACTATATTGATTATGTTAATATTAAATACCATTCAAATAATTTATTAAATCCATGATATTAATTTTACATTTAATTAAAATTAAATATCTCAATCAATAAAAATTTAGCAATTTATTTATTTACTTATTTTTAACAAAAAATGTAAATTAATATTTTTTTTGAAAAAATAATTATTTTATATTAATCAAATTCTTATTTTGTATTATAAAAAAAGGACTTTTGCCTATTAAGATTAATTATGATTTAAAATTTAGATAGAGGAAAATTATAAATAAATGAAAGAGAAAATAAAGTAAAAATTATTAAATTTACTTTATTTATTATAAACTCATCTAATAAAGTAATTTCATATTCTGAATATTAATTATTATCTTTATCTTATTTCTTATTTTTTATAATCTCTTTTATACGTAATAATATATATTTTATAATATATTTTAACAATTAATATTTTATATAAATAATGTGATATAAAAAAAATTTATAAATATAATAAATTGTGATATATATATATACAACAAATTGGATATTTAAAAAAAAAAAAAAAAACTCTCATGCTTTTAACTTTATCCTAAAAAACTAGGAGGTAAAAGATGCTTTTATTTTTTTTAACTCTTTGGAATTTTGCGCTTATCAATCTTTGATTAATGCCCACTAGGCACTACTAAAACCACCAAAGGATCTTGGTTTTTCAAAAAGGCAACTACGCCAAACAAGGCTAAGCTCATGCCCCCACGCAATTACAAAAACTCAAGTAGTTAACCTAATTTATTTATTTTTAGTATTTTATATTCAATCAATATTTTAAAAATGGAATCATTTACTAAATAAGTTAGCTAGTTTGACCCAACTATTAATTTAAATTAAAAATCATTCAAAAATGTAATAAAAAAATAAAATAAATCAAATTCAACCAAATTATCATAAGTTATATGTGAAGAAATTTACTGAATTTATGCAATTGAAAACTTAAAAAGCCCGACGGAGTGTTTCTCCGTATGATAATTTTATAATTTATTTTCCAAAGAGTATTTTGCAAGTGTCTTTTCTATTTATTGTTAAATAATAATCTTTTTGTATTTTTTTATTAATTTATATTTTTAATAATCATTTAAAATTTTTAAAATAATATTTATCTATTTTTTTATTTTATCTTTATAATATTTAATTAGAATATAATAACTTAATTTAAAATAAAATTAAGAATATAAAATTAAATAAATTATTTTAAATTTAATTAATAAGTATCTTAATATGTGTATAAAATTTTAAATTAAAAATAAAAAAAAACAGAGAAAATATTATGATTTTTCAAAAATTGTAAAATATTAGTATTTATTAGGTTATTGATCAAGTAAATAAATGACTTATTTATTTGATTATACATCTCCCTTTTAAAAAATATATATAACTTTAATTTCGAACAAATTTTTAATTAAATTATTTTTTATCAAAAAATATTATATACAATATAAATATAAATGTTAAACTAATAATTATATCACATATTATAAATTAAATATATTTAAAAATAAACAATTAAATTATGAGATTAATTACAAATTAAGATGTCAATCTTGACCAACTCAAATAAGACATTATTCCCAAGTTAATATTTGTTTCTAAAAAATATAATATATAAATAAAATATAATATAAAATTCAATTAAGTATTATAATTCAATTTAAAATATATAATTTGAATATTATTAATAAAAAAATAAATATTTAAAAAAATAAATATTTTATAATTTTTTTTTAATTTAAATAAAAATTAATCATATCAAATAAATTTAAATAACACGTCATTGTATCAAAAATAAAAATATTCAAATAAACTAATTTCGGACATTAACAAACTCAGTACCTTTCACTACGTAGTTTTTTTTTTTGGGTTGAATGAAATTTATTTTGTTGTCAAAAAATAAAATTATCATAAAAATTAGATTAGATGCTTAATTAATTACGCCACTTCAACTTCCCATCATCAGCCAATTCTACTATGTCAACTTTTGAACGGAGATAGGTACGGTCCTTACACGTCATTTGGGTCCCACAAAAAGAAAACGCACCGTACACAAACAAAATATTATATTACGGCTTTCTTATTAAATGCGGTACAGGCGTACAGTTACAGCACTTACAGTACTTTTCAGATCTAATTACCCATCACACTCTCCACTCGCCACTTGTCCCAACTAGTCAAATCAGTTCTCTGTTTCTTAATCAGGGGGCCATCCTACGGCTCAGGATCAGCTGTTCATGACACCCTTCATCTCTCTTCGACTTGCTTAACTATATACATTTAACGTTGAAGGACACCTTAGTCATTTAACATTACAAACCCAGTAAAACCCAGCGAGTGGTATAATAATAACGGGAAAACTTTCCTATTGTGGCCATGAATGTACTGTATAATTCCTCTATCCGCTCCTTCTTTTTTCTCTCTCACTTTCTTTCGCTTACATAACCATTTCTCTGCCACTGTATCAGCTAACAAGTTTTCCGATTTCCTTTTCCGGTACATCGGTTTTTCAAACAATGAATCAGATACATAAGACCCGTTTCGGCCTGTTTCGGACCCTGTCAAAACGGATCCATCATCCTCTCCTCCACGTCCGCCTCCTGTTCTTGTTCGTACCTACATGAACAATTCTTAATTTCATCGAATCAAACCTTAGTTTTGGCAACTCATTCAAAAAAATAAAATAAAAATAATAATAATAATACTTCAATGGCGTCTCAATCTATACTCTCGGTCTTAACGGAGGATTTGCTCGTTCGAGTCAATGACAAACTCAGTGACGAGGCAGATCGCAAAACATGGCGACTCGTTTGCAAAGAATTCCTCCGAGTCGAATCTCTTACTCGTAAAACTCTCCGTGTTCTTCGAGTCGAGTTTCTACTGCCTCTTCTCCAGAAGTTTAACAACATTGATACTCTGGACCTCTCCGTTTGTCCACGAATTGATGATGGGATGGTGTCTCTGATACTGAGTCGTGACTCTGAGGGATGGGCGTGGAAGTTAAGATCTTTGAACTTGAGTAGGGCGACCGGGTTGAAATTTTCCGGTCTGGAGATGTTTACACGGGCATGTCCATTTCTGGAGCAGGTCGACGTGTCGTATTGTTGCGGGTTTGGGGATAGGGAAGCGGCGGCGATATCTTGTGCTGGAGGGTTAAGGGAATTGACAATGAATAAATGCTTGGGAGTTAGTGATGTTGGGTTGGCGAAAATAGCTGTAGGGTGCACAAGATTGGAGAGGCTAAGCTTGAAATGGTGTATGGAGATATCTGATTTGGGTGTTGATCTTTTGTGCAAGAAGTGCATTGATTTGAAGTATCTTGACCTGTCTTATCTCAAGGTTTGTAATTTCTTAATTAATAGAAAGAATAAATTGTCATATTGTCATTTTTTCTTGAGGCTAATCTACTAGCTTTAGACGCCTTTTTTTTTCCCTTGAACTTCTCTGGTAATTGGTGCAATTAACTGATTATATATGTCAACGCTTCTAATGAAATCTGATACGTGGTTGCGATGGCTTCAGGTGACAAGTGAATCGCTGCGTTCTATTGCCACGTTGCGAAAGCTCGAGACTTTGGTTATGGTATCATGCCCTTTCGTGGATGATGTCGGGTTACAACTTCTTGAAAATGCTAGTCCTTCATTACAGGTATGACAATTTTCATGTATTGGGGTGACAATAGAATCATCTGGATTTATATATTCAGTTTTAATTTTGTAAGATGTACTTACCTTATTGCTGCAGGAAATTGATGTATCAAGGTGTGATAGCTTGAGTTCGTCCAGCTTAATTTCCATAATCAGAGGACATAGAGGACTTAGGAAGATAATGGCTGCTTACTGCTTTTCAGTAAGTAGATAATAGCAATCTGGTGGATTTCTGGATATGAATTCATTTTATTTTTTAATCTTTGATGAACCAAGTTTTATTATTGGCCTTCCACGTAGGAACTTTCCCCATCCTTTCTCCACCACATGAAGGACTTGAAGAATCTGAGCTCAATTATAATTAATGATACTCGAGTTTCAGACACTATTTTCCAGACCTTGAGCAGCTATTGCAGGTCTTTAACTGAAATTGATTTGAGCAAATGCATAGGGGTGACCAATTTGGGCATTATGCAACTTGTCTCTGGCTGTTCTAATTTGAAGATCCTCAGTTTAACTTGTTGCCATTCCATAACGGATGCTGCTATTTCTGCTATAGCATACTCTTGTAGGAATCTTGTGTGCCTGAAGTTAGAATCTTGCAATATGATTACTGAGAAGGGTCTCGAGCAGCTTGGATTACATTGCTGGCTGCTCGAGGAGCTTGATCTCACTGACTGTTGTGGCATAAATGATAGAGGTATGGGTTTCAGGACATACAGTAGTATTCATGGTTATTTGACCCTTCTCTTCATACCTTTTTCTTTTTCTTTTTCTTTTTTTTCTGATAAATTTTTTCTTTTCTTCTATTAGTCAAATTTGACTTGGATTACATGGTCTTCTCTTGCAGGGCTTGAATGCCTCTCTAGATGTTCAAGACTTCTATGCCTGAAATTAGGACTCTGCAATAACATTTCGGACAAAGGACTGTTTTATATTGGTTCTAATTGTTCAAAGCTTCATGAACTGGATCTATACCGGTAATATAAAGCACAGCAATCAATTTGGTATAATTTTCAAATATTCTTAGCTGGAAAAAACACAAGTTCGTTCTTTCTTTTGTGGATTCAGTTGTACCAGTATTGGAGATGATGGTTTAGCTGCTTTATCAAGTTGCAAGAAGCTGAAAAAGCTCAACTTGTCTTACTGCAATAGTATTACGGACAGAGGGATGAAATTTCTTGGTTTTATAGAGGAGCTCTCTGACCTGGAATTGCGAGGGCTTGACAAAATCACAGGTGTTGGCTTGACAGCATTAGCAGCCAAGTGTAAGGCATTGACAGATTTAGACTTGAAACATTGCGGGAATATTGATGATTTGGGATTCTGGGCACTTGCCTATTACTCAAGGAACTTGCGGCAGGTACTGAATCTCGTTTGTGTTGAAATGATATGATAGTGCTAAACTTTAGGAATAGGACTAGAAATACAGAATCCAGTTTACAAATCTCATCCATGCTGTAACATGAAATGATAATGATAGGAGAAAGTTTGACTCAATGCTGCTAGAAAGCTCTCACCTGGTTAAGGTCCATTGAATTAACAGATCCTGCAAATCAAGATCATATTTGGATGATTCAGATGATCCCCAACATGATCACCAAATTCAACGTACTTGCTTTCCTTGTTATGCTCAATAAGGGACCGGAACCCCTTAGATAAGGATGAAAGTAGCAGGATTGAATAATAAAACAAATGAAGGTGAACACCGTAGGTCCAGCAAGCACTGCAACCTCTCACCCAACAAAAACCAAAAGAATTTTGAATAGATCTTTTAATCACTGATAGGGTTAGTGCATCTGCTTTTTCAACTTTAATGATTTGAGAGAATTAAGCACTCTTTAAATCCTAAATTTCTTTTATCTATTCCTTTAAAACACTAGGCAGTAATCAAGAGTCCTCTTCTCCATTAATTGATTAAATTGAGGACTTGTACCATCCTATTTCATATTTGATAATAGAAAAATATTTTATGCTTCACTTGGAAACAAAACTATGATTCCCTGTTTTAGATTTAGTGGCAATACCTTTACCATAATGGGGGTTATATGTCATTCATGGTTCCTCAATGGGGAGTGTTTAGCAGTTTCTGATTCAAATTAAATGACCTTTGCAGTTCAATTTGCCATTGTTATAAGGATTTAGAAGAAAGGGATCTACGTACTTGATCGTGAACACGAGAAATGATAAAAATTTGAGATTTCTCTTTCTTTTTCTATATATACGTTCTGTTGGTTGTTATTTGATTCTGGCCATAGGGAAAGTGACCGCAGAAACACAAACTCTTTGATGGTTGCAGATAAATTTAAGCTACTGCACTGTATCAGACATGGCATTATGCATGGTGATGGGAAACCTGACACGCTTGCAAGAAGCAAAACTGGTGCACCTCAAAAATGTTACCGTGGTAGGGTTCGAGCTCGCACTCAGGGCTTGCTGTGACCGGATAAAGAAGGTCAAGTTAGTTGCTGCTCTCAGGTTCTTGCTTTCCTTGGAAATACTTGAGATTTTGCATACAAGAGGTTGCATAATTAGATGGGATTAGAACCATGTATTGAGAGATAATAAACACTGCAGTGGCCTTGGAATTCCTTTTAAAATCCATTAAGGCTTTTTAACGAGCTCTCCTTCTCAAACCGAGTCTCCTAATCTATCTTATGATGTCATAATCCCTCTCTTCACAAGTGTCTGCTTAATTCCTTGAAGGACTTGTATTACTGTAATTAAATGTTGAGCTTGGTTCATGGTCTAAATAATAAAGTTGGCTCAGGCCTCACGATTGATTACAAGTAATATAATTATTAAAAAAGTCAGTGACTCGACTACTGAATCAATGATTGAGCCTTCATTTCACAATTCAATTCTTGGTTCTGTTTCTTTATGACAATGATTATATATCAGGTCAAATTTTACTTAATTTAATTCCATTTCCTCTTGGTGTGTGTCATTAATCTTTCAAATTACACAACTTTCTGATGGATTGGTTTTGGGTAAAAATCACTAAATATGGTAAGGAATTGTTCTCTATCAGTCGCCTGCAAATTTTTTTAACTTGGACCAACCTTTCAGAACCTGAGTAGGTTTCTTAAGTATTTGTTTGTGCTATATATGTAAACAGCAGAAGTCTTGGCATCTAGGGGCTGTAGGCGGGTAATTTTGGGCTTGGGCTAGACCCATAAAGAAGTTACTGGGTGTAACATCTTCTTGTCAATTAGTGTGGAGGCCTAATGTGTACTTCCCATTGTAGATTTTTTGAATCATGAATTAGCCGAAAATGGAATTACAATTAGTGTGTTATTAGGCCTATAGGATAATTTTCAGATAAGCTTGGTTTAGTACTGTGAAGCAAATAGTTGGGAATCCACTTGCCCAACAAGCCTTGAACGAAATAGGCACAGAATATTAGACGCCTTGCCCTCAGAAGAAAGCATAACTTTAACTCTGACAAAGGAAAAGGCACAGAAGGAATGTATAATTCTAACTCTAAAGAAAAAATCATTTCTTTGTAAGCAAACAATTCTTGTATTCTCTTGATATAAGTTTTCTTCTTTCTTTTGAAATTTTACAAGATCATTAACAACATCTCCTTTTTCTTTCCCATCATTGCCAAAATGCCTTTTGTTAATTTTCTTTTTGTTCTAATCCTCCTCCTACCTTCTTCTCTGAAAGCCTTTTCCAATGTAACCCCATCAACCCAACAAACTTTAAACACACAATCTTTGATCATGCAAGCTTGTTCGGGTGTCGAAAACCAGGATTCTTGCCTGTTGAACATGCAATTCGAGCTTGAAAAAACAGGCTCTCCTTCTGCAATTTCTGTTCTGAGTTCTGCCCTGCAAGCCACACTCAATGAAGCTAGGCTAGCCATCGATACGATCACAAGATTCAATACCTTGTCAATCAGCTACCGTGAACAAGTAGCCATTGAAGATTGTCAAGAACTTCTCGATTTCTCAGTTTCCGAGCTGGCTTGGTCATTGGCAGAGATGGAGAAAATTCGAGCTGGCGATAAGAATGTTGGCCATGAAGGGAATCTTAAAGCTTGGCTTAGTGCTGCACTGAGTAACCAAGACACATGCCTAGAAGGTTTCGAAGGCACTGACCGGCATCTGGAAAACTTCATGAGAGGAAGCCTTAAACAGGTTACACAGCTAATAGGCAATGTATTGGCTCTGTATACTCAGCTTCACAGTATGCCCTTTAAACCAGTGCATAACGGTACTATCACAAATTCAAGTCCAGAATTCCCAGAATGGATGACAGAAGGTGATCAAGAACTCCTAAAGATTAGTTCTCTTGGCATTCATGTAGATGCTATTGTGTCCTCGGATGGGAGGGGCCGTTACCGTACCATTACAGAGGCACTTAACGAAGCTCCAAGTTACAGTAATAGAAGGTATATCATTTATGTTAAGCGAGGAGTTTATAGAGAGAACATCGATATGAAGAAGAAAAAGACCAATATTATGTTAGTGGGTGATGGTATTGGCAAGACTGTGGTGACTGGAAATCGCAATTTTTTACAAGGATGGACTACATTCAGAACTGCCACCGTGGGTGAGTACTTAAATTTATAAAGTTATCTCCTGAAAGGTAACTTAATGATAAGTATGTTTAATCTTTTTGTTCTTGTAGCTGTTTCTGGGAAAGGATTCATAGCAAGAGACATGACATTTCGGAACACAGCTGGACCGCAGAACCATCAAGCAGTGGCACTCCGAGTCGATTCGGACCAATCGGCCTTCTATCGGTGCAGCATGGAAGGCTACCAAGACACCCTCTACGCTCACTCTCTGCGGCAATTTTACCGTGAATGTAACATTTATGGCACCATAGATTACATATTTGGCAATGGTGCAGCAGTGTTCCAAAGATGCAAGATATTCACTAGAGTCCCATTGCCCTTACAAAAGGTCACAATAACAGCACAAGGCAGGAAAAACCCACATCAAAGCACCGGATTTTCAATCCAAGATAGCTTTATTTTGGCCACACAACCAACATATTTAGGGAGGCCATGGAAACAATTTTCTAGAACCGTTATCATGAACACATATATGGGTGGTTTGGTCCAGCCCAGTGGGTGGCTCGAGTGGTATGGTAACTTTGCCTGGGGCACTTTATGGTATGGTGAGTATAAGAACTATGGGCCTGGATCATCACTTTCTGGTCGGGTCAAATGGCCCGGTTACCATATTATTCGGGATGCTGCAACCGCCAAGTTCTTCACCGCCGGAGAATTAATCGATGGCATGGCGTGGCTGCCGTCAACTGGTATAAAGTTCACGGCAGGTTTAAGCAATTAAGTTAATTAGATAAATAAATTTGGTTAATTTTGAAAACCATCAAGTGATAGATGTACTTAAATAATGTAGTTATCTGCCAAACCCATCTACATTTTACTATTAATATTTAACAAATATAGTAAAACTATACCGCTAAAATATTTGTTGACCCAAAAGAAAAATATTGAATTATTTTAATAATTTGTGAATAATTAATTAGAGAGTGATTTAATTTTAATTTTCTCATATTATGTATTAAAATAATTGAAAATTTAATATAATTGTAAATGGTCTATTTTTGTACAGATTAAGAAGATGTACTAACCAAGCAATTGGTTCATTATTGATAATACAGTCCCGTGAGTTGTCTGTGCCAACCAGAGATGCCAATTTTTTACTTTGCCAAAATCTTTTTCTTCTTGTTATAAGTCAAATATTCACTCGTTTTTCGATGGCTTACTTGCTGCTAGTTGATGACCTCTGCATTAAGGGAAATTTTTGCTTAATTTAAATCAAATTAGAAACATGTATAAATGCTTATAATTTGAGGGCAAATTTGTTTTCTTAATCATTAATTTTGGCTTTAGCTTTGCTTGTTCATGGAAAAATAATAAATTATATAGAATGATGAATTTGCTTGTTCACACAAAGCATTGGAAAAACACAGTTATTGAGTGATATTCAATTTTTTTTTTTTAGTACACGATATTTTACTATTCACTTTATAGATGAGATTTTAGTTCAGCAGAATGACTAAAAGATTTTGAATTTGAATACTAGCTAAAGCTATGTTTACACCAAAAAAAAAAATTAACATTCACTTTTAAATAGTTTAATCCCTTTTATATTTTAAAATAAACTACATATTTTCTTGATTGCACACACTTGAGTTTATTAAAAAATGAATTTAATTTTAATAGAAGTGTAAACATATAAATCAAAATACTTATGACTTAAATAAATCATAAAAATATGTTGGGTGATTTGTCTCCAAGACAGTTTATTGTAGCCGGAAAAGGGATCTCTTCTGGTGGGAAGAGGGCAGTAATATTGGATGGTGGCAGGAAATTGTTGAGATGATGTTCCTGAAGGTGGTGGGTACGTACTACTTAATTGTACTTGTACCTATATATATATATCACAAGTATCTTTGGCGCAAATGGTTTTAGCATTAACAGTAGATCAATTATTATAATTGACTCCTTCAACTAGAAATTCTAAATTGAAATCCACAGTAGTAACTGATAATTTCTCCAGAAACAGTGTTTAACTGTTATATAAATAGCCACTTTTTTTTTTTTTTTTGAGAGAGAATAACTAAAAATTTTAGAAATTGATTTGTGGTAAATTTAAAGTATTTATTTATCTTGAAATTTAATTAAAAATGAATAGCTAATTAACAAAAATTTAAAATTAAAAAACCTTTGGAATCATAATTCAAACAATTGAATGCTTGATTCTTGGTACCAGCATGACAAGATTCGAGTTGAGGGGCTGCTATATATTTTTACACAATAGTATTTGATATGTTAAATTTTAGGTATTTTAAATTTTTTATAAAAATTTATAAAAATTATAATTTAATAGTATTTCATATAATGAATCTAATAATATATTTTTTATGCTAAACAAAAATTAAATGGACAGTTAAAAATATATTATAAATTCGTTAAATTTAAACCGTTAAATATAATACATAAAATTTATAATATATTTTTTTCTATCCATTTAATTTTTATTTAATATAAAAAATATATCATTGAATTCATTATATAAAACACTATCAAATTATAATTTTTATAAAAAAATTTTAAATACTTAAAATTAAACAATACAGATGTAACTCAACCCGACAACAAGATTCATATCAATTTTAGATTGACTTTAACGAAAGTCTTTATGAATTGATAATAATGCACGCAACTCTTTTTCAGTGCACATACTTAGTCAAGTCTAAAATCATGAAAGCCACGTCTATGCGTGCGACCCTTACTTCTGTTTTTATAATCAAATATTAATATCATCACAAAATAAATAATTTAATTTCTTTTATTATATCATAATTTAATTATTTTATTTCATAATTTAAATTATATTTTATCTTAACAATTTAATAATATTTTTATATATTTAATTTTATATAATTAATATAAATTTTAAAAAAATATTTATTATCTTTTAAAAAATACAAAAATAATTATATTTAATTAGGATAGAGATATTAAAATAATATTCCCTCTTTTTTTTATCTATCATTTTAGAAATTTATCCATTTTTATTTTTAATTATCGTTTTAAATTTTTAAAATAATATTTATCCGTTTTTTTTTATTTTATTTTTATAGCATTTAATTAGAATATAATAATTTAATTTAAAATAAGATTAATGATATAAGAGTAAATAAATTATTTTGAATATAATCAATAAGTATCTTAATATATGTGTAAAATTTTAAAAAATAAATGAAAAAAAAGAAAGAGTAAAAAAGATGGTGATACTTAATTAGGAGAGAATAAATATTAAAATAGTAAAAAAAATTTATTAATATTTATATATTTTATAATTATGATATTTATTTCGTTACGGAAGGAATATATAAAACCAACAAAAAAGTAATTACTTTAGGTTCAAAAACATAATAAGTCCAAATGACAAAATCATTTAAAAATTTTAATAAATATGACTAATTAATTAAGAAAAATACTTGTTGATATTTGGTGTAAAGATTTATCTTGTTGACTCAATTAATGATGAGATATTTTAATTAATATTATTTTTTTAATTTTTTTCAATAAAAAAATATTAATACTTTTTTTTTTTTTTTTTGCTTCGTACATTGGATTGATGTAATAATAATAGCTCTAAAATTCTGTATCAATAAGATTATTTATTCTCCTTCCTCGCATATTTTAGGTGCAGAAACAGAGAATCCAAAAACAGAGGTTAGTGCTAAATAGTGAAGGTATATATGTATTAATTAACCGGTTCAGTTTGCAGAAAAAACACGAGTAAACTTGACTTATAAGTAATTTTAGAGGTTAGTTTGGTCCAAATAATTTAATTAGCTAATGATCAATATTTAATGAGAGGCAGTAAGCTAATTAAAAATTCAATAGCATTTTTCACAGGTGTAAAAGAGAAGAGTTCCAAAAGATTTCACCATGTTTATAAGTAAAAAGGCAAGTACGTGCATCTGAAGAGGAATTTGGAGGAAGTTCAAAAAGAGGATTTAATGGCTTCAAGCGCCAAACTCATCAATAAGCTATAAAAGGAGAAGAGTTCTACATACACAGCCCCAACAACAAAATCAACCAACCCAGCCTAACACATCAAGTCAATCAATTAAATCAAATCAAGCCACCAAGCGAGTGAATTCTACATACAATATTTCTCTTACAAGCAATCAAACCTTAGTTTCTTATTATTATTGGCTTATATATTGTCATGATCATGGATTCCTTAAGCTCCATTTCTCTCCTTCTCATGCTCTTCTTCTCCTTCTTTCTTGCAAACTCCTTACCAGTCTATTATACATCGGAAACCCCTTGCAAATCCACACCTTACCCAACTTTTTGCAAGTTCTCTTTACCATATAACAAGCCAGGAACCATACAAGACTGCCAAGACTTCAATTTCCAAATCTTTAAAACATGCATGCAACAAACTTTCTTTCACTTCAACAAATTATTTGAGACAACCTTCTACATCCTATTTGGAGCCCTTGAAGATTGCCAATTCTTAGCTCAATTAAACATAGATTCTTTGTCATATGCACTTGAAACCTATAAATAATAATGCTATAGATATTATATATAATCTTACAAGTTCACTAACAAGTGATTTACTAACTTTGTTTAGTGCTAACTTGACTAATCAAGAAACTCGTCTTGAAGGGCTTCAAAACACAGAACCACCTTCTTCAAGAATCTTGAATGGTTTATTAACTCCTTTTTCTGATGGAACCAAGCATTATAGTACTTCGTCCCCTCCTTTTTCCACCCGACCCATGAACAGGTTAGAAGAGTACCTTAGACCAAATATAACAATTAATAATTTCTGGTGCAGCTGTAGTCGGTCAAGGATTTGTTGCATTGAACATAACATTTCAGAACACAGCAGGAGCCGTCAATTATCGAGGTGACATGTCTGTATTTTATAACTGCAGCTTCGAAGGTTATCAAGACAACCTATATACGCATTCTCTAAGATAGTTCTATAGGGACTGTGCAATATATGGCACCATAGATTACATATTTGGTAATGCTGCAGTTGTCATTCAGAACTGTAAGATTTATTCAAGACGACACATGTCTGGCCAATTCAATATCATATAGCTGCACAAGGTAGAAGTGATCCTAATCAAAACACTGGCACTTCAATGCAAAATTGCAATATAATAGCAGCTGAGGACTTGGGCATTACAGAATCATATTTGGGTAGGCCATGAAAGAATTATTCAAGAACTATTGTGATAGGATTTTTAATAAACAGTTTAATTGATCCTACGGGTTGGGCTCCATGCGGGTAGCACATTTTGCACTTGACACACTTTATTACTCAGAATTTGATAACAATGGTCCAGTATCAGATGCCAGTAATAGAGTTACTTGGCCTGGTTATCATGTGATTAATGCGACTAACGTCGCTAACTTTACTACTAAGCCAATCAAGAAACTTTCTAACAGAAAATTAACTAAAAAATAAGTAAAATTAGAAGAAACAAAAGAGGCTAAAATTAGAAGTAAAAAAATAATAATAATGTGAAAAAAAATTAACACAGGCCAAGAAAAGTTCTTTTACCATTTCTTACTCTAAGCCTCATATTTTCTAACTGAAAATTAACTAAAAATAGAACAATACCCTTTATATAATAAGTACACAGTTCTTGTCTTAACCTCCACAACTTCAGGGACGTGTTTCATAAATTCAAGTAGGAGGCCAATCGGGCTCTTCAGATATTTCTCTCTCCCTTGAACCGCACTGCTTTATGCGTTCTAGGGAGAATTTTTTTTCCAAAAAAAAAAAAAAAAAATAACAAAAAGAGTGCTATAGAGGGAAATTAAGGGGAAGTGATTAATTTAGTTTTTAATCCCCGATTTTTTCTTTTTCCCTCCTTTTGATTTGATACCTTAAAAAAAATGGCAGACGATTCAAACAACAAGAGAGTAGCCATTATTGGCGTTTCTTCTATTCTTCTGGTAGCTATGGTTGTTGCTGTGACAGTTGGCATTGGCGCTAACCAAAATGGTGAAAGTGAAGATATTTCTGGCTCAAGCCACAAGAGCACCAGTCAGATATCTGCCTCGATGAAAGCTATCAAAACTATTTGCCAACCTGCAAATTATAAAGAAACATGTGAGCAAAGCCTCGAAAAATCGGCTGGAAACACGACAGATCCTAAAGAACTTATCAAGATTGCTTTCAAGATTGCTCAGAAGCAAATTAGTCAAGCTGCAAAGAAATCTGTTACTTTGCAAGAACTCGAAAAAGAGCCAAGAAGCCGCGAAGCTCTTCGCAGTTGTAAAGAACTCATGAACATGTCTATTAGTGAACTTCAGCATTCTTTTGAGAAAGTTGCTGACTTTGATATTAGTCTTTTGGATGAACTAATGGCAGATTTAAGAACGTGGCTTAGTGCTGCTATTACTTATGAAGAAACTTGCATTGATGGGTTTGAAAATACGACTTCTGATGCTGGAGAAAAAATGAAGAAGGCATTAAAGACTGCGATGGAAATGAGTAGTAATGGTCTTGATATTATTGATGGACTATCTTCTGTTCTTGCTGACCTTCAAATTTCAGGCCTTAATCGTCGCCTTCTTCAGGATGAACGTATTATGGGGCATGATGATGTATCTGCGAAATTCCCTGCTTGGGTCGGTGCAGGAACTCGTAGACTTCTTGCTGCTCCTGTTTCAAAAATTAAGCCTAATGTTACCGTCGCTAAAGATGGAAGTGGGGATGTCAAAACTATCCGCGAAGCCCTAGATCGTATCCCCAAGAAGCTGACTAACGGCACCTTTGTGGTTTATATCAAGCAGGGAGTTTATCAAGAGTACATTGAGTTCAATAAGACCATGGATAATGTGATGGTAATGGGGGATGGACCTGAAAAGACTCGCATCACCGGGAATAAAAACTTCATTGATGGAATCAACACTTACCATACTGCAACAGTTGGTAATATGCCATAACGTTTCTTATTATTCTATCTAATTAATTACTTTTCTTATTTAGCTCTGTAGATGACTATTTGCCTGATTTTGTCAAATATATACTGCAATTGTTTTAATCAATTTATTATTTTGTTAGCTATCTCAGTAATCGACTGCCTGTCTCATACTGATGAATTGAATATGGATGCAGTTGTTCTCGGAGACAACTTTATAGCTAGGAATATTGGATTTGAAAACAGTGCAGGAGCCATTAAACATCAGGCAGTTGCATTGAGAGTTTCTGCTGATTTTGCTGTGTTCTACAATTGTGCAATGGATGGATATCAAGACACACTTTACACACACGCCAAGCGCCAATTCTATCGCGATTGTTCCATTTCTGGCACAATTGATTTCGTGTTTGGTGATGCCTCTGTTGTATTCCAGAATTGCAAATTCTTAATCCGTAAGCCTTTAGAAAACCAGCAATGCATTGTGACAGCTCAGGGCAGGAAACAAAGGCGACAACCGTCAGCAATTATAATCCAGAATGGGACATTCACAGCACATCCTGAAATGGCTCCAGTAAAGAAACAATTCAAGTCATATTTAGGAAGACCATGGAAGGAGTTTTCAAGAACAATCATAATGGAATCTTACATTGATGATATCATTGAACCTGAAGGATGGTTACCTTGGTTTGGAAATTTTGGACTAAAAACTTGTTGGTACACTGAATTTAATAACTATGGCCCTGGTTCTGATAAAAAAGCTCGTGTGAAATGGAATGGAATTAAGACAATTAATCGCCAACACGCCATAAATTTTACACCAGGAAGATTCCTCCACGGCGATACCTGGATCAAGCCTACCGGAGTGCCCTATACACCCTACTTGATGAGACCTTGAAGGAGAAATTAATTCTTCTTATTAACTTCTAATTTTTTTTTTCCCTTTTAGTTTGTGTCTCTCTGTGTATGTTGTAATGCTGCTTGATGACTAGATTTTTATTTTCCATTCTTGCAATACAGAAAAACCCATAAGATCATGTTTTTCTGTTTTTTTTTTTTTTTTTTATTACTGAATTAATTCTTAATTTGATTGTTAGTGAACAGCATTTTTCCACAGTTCTGTTCATTATAGAATCATCTATTATGTAATACAGAATACCCTTTATTAATTTCTTGTTAAATATAAAATTCCTATACTTGTTTCTAAATTATAATGGCATCAACAAATTGTACTGTTACATAACTTGACTAGCTATAAGTGTATTCTTAGATGTTAAATGTAATGGAATGAATTATTTTATTTTTACTGGTTTATTGGAATTTTTATTTTGTTATGTCTTATCAGGTTATATTAGATTTCATTATAATATATAAAAATTTAAAGAACATCAATTCGATTTAGATTTATCACTTGAAAAAGATGAAATAGGAAACCCTCGTTCAAAGATGAAATAGTGTACTTTTTATTTTCTATAAGTGGTATTTCATAATATCATTTTATATTTAAATTAAAATTTATTTAAAATAATAATCAATAATTTTAATTTACAATTTATATTGAATATAATAAATAACTAAATTTAATTAATTTTATTATTTAAAAATTTATCACTTAAAAATTTATAACATTAAGGATTTAATTCTGCCAGGGTTGTATTTGTACATCTCTTATCATTTGAAAAGTAGTTTTTTTTTTTTTAAAATGACCACCTATAAATCATATATGTTGTATATATTTATAATGTATGCTAAATTCATTAAAACTGATATAGAAATATTTAGAGAAAAAATTATAATTGAATTAGTAGTTTAATGATAAAGTTTCTTACATTAACAGTATAGGAGATTGATGGTTGAAATTCTAAAATATTTATTCCCTTAAAATTAAAATATATCTTATATATGTATTGAGGAAAAAAATGGAATGATTATTTTCATTAGAAATTAAGTAATTTAGTTACTTTTCTTTTGTTACATATTCAAATTTAGCTATATATAATTTCATTTTCTATCCTATAATAACAAAAATGTTTTATTCTATAATTTATTTATTTTTTTAATATATTTTTGATAATTTCTTATGCATTGCAACATTTTAACTAAAAAAAATTAACATTATTTGGAAACTTTATCATTTATTTTGAAAATTTTATTTAACATGTCTAGGATTTTATATAATAAAAATTATTCATAGCTATGAAGATAGTTTCAAGTTCAGAGCAATTTGAGTCGTGCCCGTGAAAAGATTTTTCATGCCCATATCTTGAAACTATGCACAAAAAGAAAGGAAACGTACAGAGAGTTCTTTCATACCCATGAATCATTTTTTATGTGCATGAATCATCTTTCGGTAAATTGAAGTCAGAAGCATGAATGAGGGTTAATGGGCATGAAACATTTTAAAACTTTTTTTTAGTGAATTGAAAGATTCATTGGCATAACTTGCATGAAACATCACTGACGAGTGTGGACGTCTTTTCAAAGGGAGTAGTAAAATTTCGAAAGCTTGTTCTATGCCTTTAACCAACTCTACAGTCTACACCCTTTAGCTTTTCTTCATGATTGTCATGAGCATGAAAAAGCTTTCATGGGCATAAAACACTTGAAATCCTGCAACTTTAATTGTAATGAAGTTCACCCTTGACATAAAAATAATTAGTTTAACAAGATTTTGATATCATCAAAATTTCATCAAGACAAACAGGATCAATAAATAGTATATTGAGTATTTATCAAATAATTTATTATTTATTCATGATTGCATTTATGTAATTATGACAAAACCTTACTTAATTAAATCTTTTTTCCCAAACATGTCAGTGTATAGACTTAGATTCAGTTTGACACATCTTATAAAAATAATTTTTTATATGAAGAAAAATTATTTTTCTAAAAGTGATATTTCTAAAAGTAATTAATTATATGTTTGTGTTTGGTAAAATATAATTTAAAAACTGCTTATAAATTCATAAGGGTATTTTTATCTATTAATATTTTAAAATTAGCTACGCGTTTAATCTAAAATTCAGTTTTCTTGAAAAACTCTAATTTCTAACTTATCCAAATAGTTAAATTTTAGCTATCTAGATAATTGCTTTTATTAATTTTGATATTTACCAAACACTATAAACTGAGATAAAATCAGCTTCTCACCGAAAAAAGCTGTTTTTTCCTTTTCATAAACTGTGCCAAACGGGCACTTATTTTATTCACTGAATTAATTATTGATGAAATATTTTAATTAATATAATAATTTTATTTATTTATTTCCAATGAAAGACATTTATATATATATATATATATATATATATTCTTATTTATGTCTACACCCAATGTGATAATAATATTCCTTATTCCTCTAAAAAAAAAATTATAAAATTTTCAAAATTATATAAAATTTTACTTTTTAAAATTATATTATAAAACTTTAATTTATCTTACCTTCTTCCGTACATATTCTTAGGACAAAAATATAAAACTAATGGCCTTTTAAGAGTGAAAAAACAAAAAAAGCAAACAAACAATTATTATATTATTATTAATCAAACTTTTACACTTTAGTCCTCTTTATTGTTTTTTATTGTAAAAAAAAACCAGTGTTTTAGAACAAAAAGGTCCAGTAGACGATGAAACAGATTTTGCTTGTCTCTCAAATCTCACCAATCTTAAACAAAACCATTGTTCACACCTCCGATTAATGGCCGTCTCATCATCTTCTATCTCTTCCCACACGTCCCATTCTTCGTCGTCGGATTCATCCTCCTCTCGTCACCGTCGCCGTCACCGTAATCGCCGAGTCAGAGACAGGAATAAAGAGTCTCTTAAGATCCAGAAGAAGAATAATAAGTCCCACTCCAAAAGACGCCGTAAACATCGTCACCGCTCCTCAGATTCTTATGATTCCTCTGCTGATTCTTACTCCTCCAGGTTCCTCCTACAAAACCCTCTCTCTTGTGTATTTATCAATTAGATTTTATTTTATTTTAATTTGTTTGAGATTTTTGTGTTTTTACAAAGCTGAATATTCTTGTTAATTTAATTTAATTTTTCTCTGATTAATTTTAATTTCATACCTAGAATTTGTGCAATTGTTTAGGTTTCTGTAACTGTATTTTACGGGTATCAATCTTTTATCCAAAGATGCTATTTTGGAAGAAAAAGAGCAAACATGAAATGAAGAAATTTACAAACTTGAATAAATTGTCATTGAAATATTTGATAGAACTTAGTTTTGTGTGCATGTTATGTATTTTACTGACTTGTGCTCATATTCTTGCAATTGAATGTAGGATAGAGAGAGGATAATTAGAAGGAAGTCTCATTTTTGTGCAAAAAATTGTTATAAGCTTCAAGTGTTATTAAGGATGTTTTGCCTCCACATGCATCTAATTTGAAATTGGTAATTCTTTTTCTTCCTAACTCCAAGTATCCGTTGTTGAATTACTGTAGAGGCGAAAGCTCATCAGACAGTGAGCATGAAACATCTAATCGTTCAAAGAGGCACAAGAAAAATGACAAACCAAAGAAGGTGATTTTTAATATTAGTTCTTTAACTTCTCTTTTTTACATTCTTTACTTGTTTATTAGTTTCATACCAACAATCATTTGTTCTCTAGAGCAAGGAAAAGGAACGAAGTAAGAGGCATCGCCATAAACGTCATAAGCACAAAGATAAAGAGGTAGGTCACTATTCTTCGTATAGCCTTATTTTCACATGATTGTTGGTTAAATAACTCTGGTAGTCCTATGTATCTCCTAGTGTCTTTTTTATGTACTTATAATGGACTTAGACTATGTGTCTTCATTTAATTTGCTCTCAACTATTGAATACTTAATGTTTTAAAAGTAATCAAATGTTGTGCATTTTCTCATCTTGGTTTGATATATGATATATTAATATTTGAGGTACTTATAGTACATCCTGCCTATTTTATGGTTGGCTCTTTGAAAATTGGAGCTGGGGTCTGTGACATGATGGCTGGGTGGTTGCTTGATTGACTTACCTGGATTTTCTTTCTGGCTCGGGTTTGTCCTCGCAATGGGAGCTGTATATAGAAGCATCTGGACGAAAGAAGTAGTAGCCCTGTGCAGCTTTCCAGGGTATCTATATTCCATGGATGATTTTTGTGCTTTTTTCTACTTGAGTACTTTTACCTTTCAATAAGCTTTAATATTTAAATTTCACAGTTTTTAGGGCGTGACAAGTATGATGGTGTGCACCGCAGCGCAATTTCTGGGAAAAAGGTGAGGTTAATATATTTATGTAGCATATTACTCTTAGAATTTCCTTGACAGTTGTTAAAGGTACTTGTGACTAGCAGTTCTTCAATATGAATTATTTTACTTTGCAGATCTTTCTGAAACTCGAGAAATCAAAGGAGGATAAGGAGGCAGAAAGTAAAAGGAATGAACTGCTGAAATTTTTGAATGCTAGTTTTGATTGATTTAGGGAAGCCGTGAGACAAGTCCCTAAGGTCAATTAATGAATGAACATGATCATCTAGTACTTATCTGCTGAAGGTCCAAAGGTTTGTTATGGAGAGACCAACTTTATCTTGAAGATTCAGATTACAAAGGTTATCGTTCCATCTATCATGATATGAAAGTGCAAACATTGTTAAATTAGAGTCTTGAGCTGTTGTGATTTGAGAATAAGTGAGACATCTGGGCTTTTGGTTGGCTTGTTGTATCGATTTGGTGCCCATAAACATTACTACTCTCTTTGATGAATTTCATCACTTAGATTTAACTTGTGGTAGCCTCTGAATGCATACGCAGATAGCCTTTTATACGAAATTCTGATCAACCATGTGGGTTTGAAAACTTGTTGTGATTAGTAGATAATGGCATCTATTTGAACCATGATATGGAGGAACGTCATGTTCTGTACTACAATGAGTTGCTGCTGCCTAATTTTTTTAAACTTTTACAGACTGTTTAATAGGGAGTGTGAACGAGTTTGTTCAAATGTTTACTGTCTGCACTCGATTATTGACAAGATAATATTTACTTCTAAAAAAAAAATTGAGCCAATGGCTATGTAGCCGAAATGATTAGGAATGAGGTTATGGGACTAAAGGTTTGAAAAAAATTGAGGATTGTTCTTAATATGGATTATTAATCTGATATTGTTGCATTTGACACTTGTATTGTATTTTACTATTTATTCATTTATACATCTCTTAAAGAAAAATAAATATTTTCATAGTTTGACAAAGTTTTGATTAGCAACTATAATCCTATTGAAGCATTAAGATTGGTTAGTTCAAGAATTTAATCATTTCTTAAAAAATAATTTTCTAAATTTTATTTGTTATTAAATTCTTATTGTTCACTGTTTGATTTATCATATTTTTACTTACAGACAATTTAAAAAAAGAAAAAGAAAAAAAGGCACATTCAAATTAAAGAGCAGATCATAGAGAGAAAACGACAAATAATTTTCAAAATTAAGAAAAACCCTAATAAAAAAAGAGATAAGGGCACTATTGTCATTCGGGTCACCTATCTCTGTCTATATAATCGGCTGGCGAACGCATACAGCTTTGAATTAGGGTTTTTGCAGAAGGAAAACTTCTCAGGCTGCTTCCTTTCGCGATCTGAGCGGCGATTCAGGAATCGAAATAGCTATTGTTATCATATAAATTAGAAAAAATATCGCACATAGTTCTTCTTGGAAACTTGTGATAGTTTCCAGGATTTTATCTGTGCGTATAACAAAGAATCCTTTCTGCTTGAGCCTTCTCTTCCTTATTTCTTTATGGAGATGAGCTCCAATGTTTTTGGATCACAGTTTTTCTTTTTAAACACCAACATAAATGTTTCAATTGAAGCACTTAAATGTATTAACAAATTAAGTTCTTGATTTCTATTCTGTTTTTTGGAATTTAGCACTAAATTAGGTATATTTGGTGGGAATTTAATCACTAATCTTGATAGAGAGAGTTTTAGAATACACCAACTAATTTTGTTTAATGATTTTTTTTTATCTGATAAAATTTAAATTTAAGAGGTTGAAAAATAGATTTTATTTTGAACTAGTTATTGATTTCCATTAACTAATTACATATTACATACTTATTAGGTGACTTTGATGCTAATCTCATCTTATAATAAATAATGCATAAGAAGATATAGATGAGTTTGCATATGAGTCTAATTTTTGGCTAAGAGATCAGAAAATGTTAAGATAATACTGCAAAGTTGGCTAAACTTTATATTAACATCAGTCATTGGAGATTTAATTTCTTGTTTTTCCTTAAAACCATCCTCACAAGATTGTGAATCAGTCATGGCAGCAGTAACCCATGTATTAACATCATTATAAGCTTTAGCATCAATTGCAACCATAGAATCTTCAAGTTGATCAATTGCATCTTGATATATTTCAGAGCAATCTGTTAGACATTGTTTCACAAATTCATCTGAACTCGAATTGAATAATTCTTCAGTGAGCTTGTGCACTTCACCTCCATGTAATGATGTCATTTTTAATGCAAATTTTGTCAAGCCTTGCAAATCTTTTACATCGCTTTCTGGGGCTGATCCTAGAGCTGATAAACATAAATCCTTATATGAAGTTTTTTCACATGATCGGGTTACTATTTCTGAGGCTTGATGACTAAGAGAAATAAAATATGCAAGAAATAAGATTAAAAAGAAGATTTTAGAAAACATGTTTTAATCTTTCGTTTCTTGAATGTATAGATACAAGTGAAATTATTCTCTTGGCGTTCTTTTATTACATTTTATTTTCATACAAATGAGTGAAATTAGGTTCTAAAAAGTTTTTCTTCAACTACTTGCTTTCTATTTTTGGTTAGGTAGTTGAAGAAATTATTTATAGGCTTGACATTGTTCACGAGATAAAAGTTTAACCATTCAATTGGAAATGCTTACAGGCTATTTTTGCACAATTCTTAATTAAGGTGCATTGTAATTTAAATGCAATCTTGATCTTTGATTCATTACCCTACAATCTTTTAAATGCAAGTCTGTTCTTTGCCCTTTGTTAGATGAAGAAATGAAATTTAAATTTCCCTTGCTCTTAAATGAATGTCTCTATCATGGCTTGAAACTCTCATAGATTGTAAGAAGTAATTTATGTCTCAAATATTTTTGACAGATGCTGATGTTATTTTACGACATGGGTTAGAAATTTTATCAGAAATGGAAGAGTTAGGATTAATACATCAAAATAAAGGAAATTTCCAACTTAATAACTTTATAAAACTAAAAATAAACTTTAAAAATTCACTTTATTACTGGCAGAACCAGGGGACAAGGGGAGCTGAATCCTTGTACAATTTATTTATAAGCCTACTTATAATTTTTCTTTAAAAAAAAAAACCCGACCTACTTATAAATGACACAGGAATTGATCTTTGTCATAACTTAGTAATTTATAGCGCCATTCTTAACCTACTTAAATGAGCAAAAACAAAACTAAAAATGAATCCACCATTGAAATTAAAAAATTGATGATTCTTCCACCGGTTCTTTGTGATAATAATGAATAGCCCTACTCTGAAAGACCCAACTATACATCTTGAAAAGGTAAACATAATCAATTCTTTCCCGAGTGAAATTGAAGTACGGATGCAAAGTCTCTCTAATTTACTCCTCCAAGTTTTCCTATTAACATATATACAAAGCAAAACAGAGAGCTCACAAAAACACAAAACAGAGAAAGGGGATAACACACAGAATGGTGAATGTTAATGGAATAAACATGCACATAGCAGAGAAAGGGGAAGGCCCAAGGATACTGTTTCTCCATGGATTTCCTTAACTCAGAACTCTGGTACACTTGGCGCCATCAAATTCTTGCATTAAGCTCGCTTGGATTTCATGCTGTTACTCCAGATCTTAAGAGATTATGGGGAAAGTGCAGCTCCAGTTTTGAGCAGTAGTTATACTTGTCATCACATTGTTGGTGACCTTGTGGCTCTAATTGATAATCTTGGAGCAGAGCAAGTGTTTGTTGTAGGACATGATTGGGGGCCATTATTGGATGGTATTTGTGCTTGTTTAGGCCTGATAGAGTTGAGCTTTTATTTGCCTCAGTGTTCCTTTCAGGCCTAGACATCCCAAGAGTAAGCCTGTAGGCTGTAGACAGCCTGCAGCTTCTCTTTGGAGATGACTACTACATTTGCAGATTCCGAGTTCTTTTTCTTTTAGCACTTGATCAAGAATTACCTTTTATGTTTACAAATTTGGGGGGCAGTCCTTTAATTTTTATCTTAATTTTCTAATAAGAAATTTGAAGTACAGTAGCACTTGAATCATCTTTAAAGCTGTATTATGTTGTAATTGTTTTTGTTCTTGAGATCTTTAATGCATTTGTTATGCTCTTTATAAAATTTATTTTATACAGAAAATTTCAATTAATGTGACAGTTGACCATTAATTTGGCGGAAACCAGGGGAAATTGAAGGTGAGATAGAACGTGTTGGCACTACAGAGGTTCTGAAGAAAATTTTTATAGATAGGAAACGAGGTCCTCCTCCTGCCTAAAGAAAATGCATTTGGAATACGTTCAGAAAATCCAGTTGCCTTGTCCTCATGGCTCACAGAGGCATACCTTAATTACTATGTAACCAAATTCAACTGGAAAGGCTTCACTGGAGCGTTAAACAACTATAGAACTTTGGATTTGTATGTTTCACTTGAAATCCTATTTAACTATGAAGAAATGTATTTGCATCAACGGTACTTATTTTTTTTTTTTTTATCAATTATCGCACGATCTGATCCTGCACTTCGAAAATTTAACTGAAGGATGGGGCAAAAAGTTTTTGACGACAGAAACAAAATCGGACGATTGGAATTTTCTGAATCTATTTAGGAATCCACCTATCAAGAGTCATCTAATCATTTGGATATCAAACATCTGTTGAGCACCGGTTTACTACTAAGGAATTCTCCAAACCAAATTCCACTATAAGAAACTTTTGTTAAGCAATAACGAATGGTAACTTGAGCAAAACTTTAGTTTCAGAGTTGAAACAAACAAACTAATCCATGCGAAAATTTTGGTTTAACCAAAAAAATCCGTTTTCAGCATTTTTGAACAGCTATTCCTAGGAGTTAAAAAGGCAACCAACAAATCATTTAACAAAAAAGTGTATGACTTTAAAAACTTCAGAAAAAAAAACCCTCAACTAATTAAGCGTTGTAGTATTACTTCAAAGCATAAAATAATTCATACTTGATAATTGATAACCCACAGGAAAAAAACATGAACAAGTTCCACAGGAACCTTAAGTCTAAGAAAATTTGGGACACAATTGTCAGAAATAAATGGCTCCCAATTTAGAACCAAAAACTCAAACCCTAAATCCCCTGCTGTTCCTCCTTCCTCTAGCTCTCTCAAACTTCCTTCCCTTTGATCGAACATATGGTTTGGTATGGCTGTGTGGCACACCAGGAGCTGGGCCAAAATGTTTCACTGCTTCACGAGCATTCTTTGGACCTCTTAAAAGAACCTGCATGAACAATATCACATTCATAAGCTACAAGAAATACATTGAAACTGATAATGGTAAAAGAAATCATTCAGTATGAATACACAAGTTATATATGAGAAGAATTGCAGGCATAACATGTTGTATCCATGCTTCCAGTTGCACATCTAGGATATGCTCCAATCCTAGAAAAAAAATAATAGTCACTTTACCAAATTTACAACACATGAAAAAGGAGAATGGGAGCACTATTACAGAACTCAGTCCCTTAGATGTTCATAAAGAGTTGCGATCATCACCGCAAATCATTATAGGTCTGTAGGCTCATCACTGTTCCTCATTAGTACCCCATCCACGTTAACCACCACAAACACTCCAATTATTCATATTACTTCAAAGTTCATACACACTTCAAAAATATAATTGTTTCAAGGAAACATCAAAAGCAACAATAGATTTCAAATGACAATGCTAATATATGAAATATACCAAAGCCACCAAACTAAACACAAAACCTCAAAGATCAAACAAGTTGATAGAGTTCATATATACCGTGTTCTGTCCCAAAGGAGCTCTCAAAGCAAGCTGGTCAAATGTCAAGCACTCGCCTCCAGCTTTCTCGATCCTGGCTCTGGCCGTCTCTGTAAACCTCAAGGCGGTAACTTTCAATGCTGGAACCTCGTAAACCCTAATATCATCAGTCACTGTACCCACAACCACTGCAATCTTACCCTCCTATACAAAAGAAATGAAAACCATAACGTATAAGCCCTCAAACATATACAATGATCGGATCTAAAACAAAAAAAAACTACGAGGATAAAAAAGCTAACCTTTCCTTTCATGAAGCTGATGAGTCTAGAGAGAGATAGTGGGGGCTTGTTGACCTTGCTCATGAACAGCCTCTTCAAGATAACCGCGTTGAACTTGCTACCAGTTCTCCTCACCAAAAACCGGTAAAGCTAATCAACAAACCATTAAGTTAATCAATCAACCAATCATAGAAACCGATAAATACATTACGATTCACATATAGAAACAAAAATGCTTTGCTTACCTTGACGAGGAGCTTAAGGTAGATATCATCAGATTTGGGGGCTGTGCGCTTAGTCTTCTTGCTCTTACCTCCTGCTTTCAGATCGATCCCCTGATAAATGAAAATCAAATTCCCGTCTAGTTAGGAAAGCAGAAAGATAGAAAGCAAAAAATTAAAGTACATAGACATGAAGCGAGAAAAAGAAGAAGAAAGAGACCATTATTGGACCTCCGAGGCTGCACGCCGCAGCTGCTGGCGGGGAGTTCAAAAAGGAACAAAATTGAAGTTAGGGTTTTGAGTAGCTTTTATTGGTGGGTTTATGTGTGTATTGAGGTCTGTTGATCTTCGTGGAGATTCATCTTCCCACCGTAAACGTGTCAGCAGAAGTGGGCAAATTTTAATTATTGGGCCTTTATTGGGCCCAAAGACCTTTTTTTTGTATGAGTTTCATTCTCTTGCCTTCAACCACCAATGTACGTGTCTTGATTTTAGGTCCATTGGAGGCCCACTAAGCCTAAATTAATGGGCTTTTTCCTTTTCTCTGAGATCAACAGCAAAGTACGTTAGGACTCACCGTGACACCATGTAGAATCTTGACAACCTGTACCACGTCGTTGACTTGTTATCTTACACAAAAAACTTTCCAAGATTTGTCTGAATAAGCCATACCCTCGCATATTGGTAACTTCTACGAAAGCAATCATAATTGTATAAAACCCATGCTTAGATTTGGGGTTTACTAATTATCATTTGTTTTGCATCATCTGCAAAAAACTTGTTCATCTGCCTATTCACTTTAGCAGGACAAAACTGACATAATGCACAAAACATCTAATCAGTAGTTCAAATGATGTTACTTCAACTGATATTAAATCAAATTTAATAATTTCATCAATGTAAACCAATCACATAACAAGTTTTTTGGGCAACTATGGGGCATTTCAGCTTTCAATATTTGCACAACATCCACTAAAAGAGGTGTTTACTGAATTACAAGAAGATGCATCATAATCTGATCGAAGGATAGATCATTTTAGGTTAAAAAAACAAAATCTGTAATGTTTACAGGGCAAAAAGAATGTAATAACAACCGAATAAAAATTTGCACAACTCCTTTTGTAACATCTAAAAGACAGGACCGGACGGGACAGCTGCAGCGCAAAATGATGTAAATGAAGCATATTCTTCCTGTCATGCAGGTAGATGGTACTGCAGCTGCTCTTGGCAAATCCTTAATCTAGACACTCCATCTGCAACATAAACAAAGTTACTTCCACGTTTCTATTATTACCAAGCACAAGCAATTTAGGATACAGGAATTTAAAGTTCTTCCTCGAGGCATGTCACCAAAGAATTGTTTGGTACACCTTGGAATTGGAATCCAAGTGGAATAGAATTCTAAAACCCATAAAAATCTATTATTGATTAGATTAATAATTATACTTAAAATATATGCCACATCAATAGAAATTAGAGTAATTGGAATTATTCAAAAAAAAAATAGAAAAAATATAAATTATTTGAAAATATACATTAGATCAATAGAAATTAGAGTCATTGAAATTATTCAAATGTATTAAAAAAAAAATAGAAAAAAAGAAAGAAATTATTCGAGTATCAAAACAAAAATGGAATCTTATTCTTAGGGAGTGTTTGGATAAAAACTATGTTTTGAAAACGCCGTTTCAAAAAAAACTATCTTGTTTAACTTAAATTTTTTCTGTTTTTAATTTTCAAAACGACGTTTTGAATTAATCACCCAAACACTCAAAAAAATCATTTAGTGTTTTTTAAATTTCAAAACGGTGTTTATTTTAAATAGATTCAAACACCCTCTTAGAATAGGATTCTACTCCCAATCCCAAAGTGTACCGAACATGCTCTAAGTCATTAAAACTGAAGGAATTAAATTCTGAAGGATGAAATTCTCCATACAAGAATGCCTATTTAAATGGCAACAGCCAAAGATATTTTACACTATTGAATTGAATAACATTAAATGGTAACATCATTTAAATAAACTAGAAGTCAGAGATTTGACCATGGCCTACCTTCCAAAGACCATCATTGAGATAATGCAGGTTGTCCACCCCAATTCCCTTGTTAATTGCCTTTCTGTAAACCAGACAAATATCTACTAAATTATACGCACCAATCGCAACATAAAGGAAAATAAAAACAAAAATTAATGAACTTATCACTGCTTGTCTCTTCTACCTATGTTTTATTATGTAAACATCAGCAACAAGAACCTTAATATATATATAAAGACACCATGTTTAAGAGTTGCTCTCCTAATGTTCACATCAAAAAAATGATGAAAACTATATCATGCATTCAAGATAGGGCTTCCTAGAGTATTACAATACTCAAAAGAATTAAAAGGGAGTTGATTAGATTCCTATTGTTGATGAGTTTCCAAACTTGTTTCCTGAAGATTTACTAGGTTTGCCACCAGAAAGGGAGATTGAGTTTGAGATTGACATTTGGGTACAGACCCTATTTCAATCCCACCTTACAGAATGGCTTCAATATAACTAAAAAAGTTAAAAGTGCAGTTGCAACTATGCAATAATTATCATTTTGTATTACAATTATTCATTAATGACAATTCATGCGTAACACTCAGATAGTTAAGGTTTAGTGGGCATTAGAGAACTATTCCTGTGAATTACTGCTCTAACAGGTCACAGCTATTTATTTTGCCAGCATTCCAGAAACAATAAGCTGCATGCTTAGCCATTGTCAAGGGAAGCATGAGAGGACAATGGCCTCAAAGCCAAATGGCATTTCCTCTGCCTTGTGATAACAGGAAATATATTAGGTAATAGTACTTCAAAACTGAACAGAAAGCAATAGCATATGAGATGCAGAGGGACTGGAAAGACTGTGATCCCCCTCCATTAATATATTTTAGGTCTTTGCTTCACAATTATGTCATGATCATGTATTTTTTCACCATCCTCTGGGATAAGTTCAAAAACAACTTTTCCACTATTAAGTCCATTCAAAAGTTATGGGCCTTGCGTAATTGAAAATATCATGATTCAGAGTTAGGAAATAACTCACATGTCCTTCGCTGACATTTTTGTAAAGCCAATTGCCAGAGCATGTTGCTTTCCTTCAGCCATTATGGCCTGAGAGTATTAAAATTCAGAATTCAGAAATACATATATATTGATACTTAGCAAAATGAGAGAGAACAGCTAAACTTAGGCTGCATGTAAAAACTGGAAAATAAAACATCCTTAAAATATGCAATTCATACCACAGGAGTATCTACTTCCACTTGCTCATCCAAAGCACCACCTGGAGATGTAAGTCCAGGACACATTATGTTTGCACCGGCAAGGACAAATTTTATTGCACCTCTGTCCACTTGTAACTTTTTCATTATGTTCGGATCTGCAAAACAAGCATCAAAATTTTCAGAAGAGTGTTGTAGTTACCAACAAAAGAACATATAGGAGTTGTTTATATCAAATAATAAAAGATTGAAAGTTTACAGCATTGAATCTATAGGTGCTTTTGTATATTAAGAAGTCCCATAAACCCATATTCCGGAGGGTCAATCGCAGAGTCAGAAACTCAAAAAGAAATGTATTGACTTCAAGAATAATACACCACCATATGTTCATTCTCCTACATTGTTCATTAGAAAAATAATAACTGATAGATGAAGAGAGGTTCCCAGCACCCACTTCCTATTGACATGTAAGGCTTCAAGTGAATCTGGCTGGAACCCATGTTTGGAGATAGATGCAAATAGAAAATGTAAAAGGAACACGTGGAAGCTAATTGAGAAAGCACACATCACTATAACTACCAAGAATCAATAGTCCTTATTTTACAGGGTATTGTTTATGACCCAATGTTCTTCGCACAATCCCCAAAATATAATATAAGAAAGAAACATGCATTATAGGAAACTGGATACAACTTTCTTCTTATCATTCACCTGGAACTATTATCTTAAATACATGAGATAAATTTTAAAGTCATCCCAGTAACAAGCATTATCTCACAACAGAATAAACACGGCAACCAACTGTAGAAGGAATAGAATAACAAGATACATATATATAAGTTATTTTGGTAATGATATACTTTACATTGATGGAGAAGTCGTAGGGTGGGCATGTAAGGCCCATCACGGATATTGAAAAACAAGGGGACATTGTTCACCATCACCAGATTCAGATGATTTTGACTGTAACCAAAAAATTAAATATTAAAAAGAGAGAGAGAGAGAGAGAGAGAGAGAGAGAGAGAGAGAGAGAGAGAGAGAGAGAAAGATCTATAACACAGTAATTAAGAGAAAAAAAAAAGAGTCAAACAGACCATTTAACAACAATTAAAGGGGACTTCTTTGGAAGCAAGTCATCCATAACAGGTTCAAGACCTGGGTACTGCACTAGAAGTGAAATTTTTGTATCAATAAAATGTACCCTCTTAAAAGGGAAGAAGAAATGAGAGTAGAAAAATCCTAACCTCATCTGCAATACTCTGCCGAATTTTTCGCTGCACAGATGCCTTCACTTGGTTCTGAGATGATATATCTTCAGATGAAAACCTAATAAACACTAAATAATCAAATTCCATTTCTAGACTATAGCAACACAAAAATCGAAAATCACAAGCCAAGATTGTGCAGAGAGAGAACTTACTTCTTGAACATTTTGGAAAGTGAAAAGACTAATATATCTTTAATAACACCAGAATTTAGGGTTTTGGAGGGTTTGGATCGATCTTTATACCTTTTGTTCTAATAACCTCCACGTTTTTGAGCTTTATGTTGCAAGCAATCAAAATTTGAGAGTACCAGTTAGCTCACTGGCGCATGATAGCGGTTAGCTCTGCGTGCGTATTAAGCCATTCCCTTATTAGGCTTTTGCTCAACATTTTGGGCGAAGAAATATGGGCCTAGTTGGTCAGTCCATAACAGTGCATAAACCTTTTTCCAACAAAAGAAACCCAAGAAGAATAAAAAAGAAAGAAATAAAAAACCTAAATTAAAATATGAATTTTTTTTTCTACATTGTGTCGGTTTTAATGAGCAGCTGGAGTTATTAAGGGTCGAGGACAAAAGAAAACAAGAGAATTAAATGCATGCAAGTTGCAATATTAGACAGGATATAAGCGAGCATCGTCGTTGTCCATTTGTTGTTTTGCTGTTAATTGTCACCACTGCTACAAATACAACTACAACTACTATTCAAACGTGCTCTCAATATAAGAACGAGTGTTGTTCTCCCACTACACAATAATTTCCATTTCTATTCTTCAAAAACAAGAGGCAGAAAGTTTTCTCAATGAGTCTCTGTTTTCTTCCTCTTTTACTTGTAAAACAAAAGGATAAAGTTGGCTCCAATCAACATGAATCGTGTTTCAACTATTTCATCCGTTTAATAATAAATATTTTAATTTTTTAATAACATGTTCAATTTAATTATTTTATTTTTTAATTATGGTATTCATATTTATTTTTAATATTATATATATTATGCTATATTTTTAAGTTTTAGTTTTAATAAAAGTCATAAAACTTGCAGTGAAAATTTAAGCATGCATTTGATTTATTTGTTTAATCTTTATTTAAAAATAAATAATTATTATCAATTTAGTACTATGTTAATAAATTATAATATTTTTTAAATTTAAATTAAAAAAAATTATGATTACAATCTATGGTAAGGCGTTGTTTTAAAATTAATTTAATTATTAAAGATTAATGAGGATTATCTTATTATCCAGCCCACAATATTATTTTGACTCATTCAGTTTTATTTGAGTAGGGAAAAAAAACGCAATGCATGCCCAAATTTACTCAATTTATTGGATACACTTGAAAATATTTAGGGGCAGAGTCTTTTTTTTTTTTAATAAGTGATGGCAAATATAAAAACTATATTTTTTTTTTTTTATCAAAATTTGGTTAAATTGATTTTAAATAATTTTTTTTTTCTCAGAAATTAATACAAAAGTTCATTTTCAACCTAATTGAATATCAATTAAAAGTTTGAGCTTGAGAAATTCAAAAAATGAAATATTAAACTACTGCTGTCTATTTTTTTTTTATTAATTAGGCTCGGAATATTAAAAATTCATAGTCTAATAAACTACTTCAATATCATTAGACCAAAACTTATTAGTTACTACTTCTGTTTATTCATTTTTAATTTTGAAATTTCGATAAACAACTTTAATATCATTAGACCAAAAATTATTAGTTGTTATTTTTATTTATTTATTTTTTTATTTTGAAATTCGTTGTTTAAGGGAAAATACTTATTTATATTGGTTGTATATTTTTATCGAATATAATAGAAATATATAAAATAAATTTGGATGCATATGTAATTAATAAATTTGATTTGTAAAATTAATTATAATTTTCAAATTTTATATATTGATAAATATAAATTTTGAAGTATATATATATAGTTAAATTATTTCTTTTTGTAAATTTTATTAATTAATTTGATTGAATTTTTCACTTGATTAATTAATTTCATGCAAATTAAAGAAATTTTTAAGAGTGCAATTTTATAAGAAATAAAGATATATAATTAATTTTATTTATTTCAAACAATTAACTTCTTAAAAAAAAAAAAGGCATTCCAAACATTACGAATTAGGCACGGTGCATGAGCTGCCTAACACTCTCTCCCTTCGTAGGAACAACTTCTTTCGCATACAATAAATGCATGATCATATCCATGGCATATACAAGAGAACACAAGATTATATTTAATTTATGGATAAGGAGCAATACATGTCACTTTTAATTTTTAATATAAAATTAATTATTTAGTATCTAAAATTTATAAAATTAATAAAATTATTCTTTTATTTTAAAAAATTAAATTTTTAATCTCTAATAAATTATTATTTAATCATATATTCTGTCATTTTTATCTTTTGATCCTTTAATTTTTAAAATTTTAAGATAAATTACTATTTAATATCTGAGATTTACTAAAATTAATAAAATAATTATTTTATTTTAAAAAATTAAATTTTTTAAAACCTAATTCATAATATTTTTTTTAAAATTTTTTACATTATTCTCTAAATGTGAAGGAGTGTTCACATTTCAAAAATTATGTGTCTATCCTTAATTATCAACATTTTTTAATTAGTATTTAATCAATTTTGATAAGTCGGTCCACAAGGAAGTTCAACTGTGCACTATATATGGTGATACAAAGCTTGATAATTAAGCTTAATAATGGATACGAAAAAAACTTGCCATGCATTATTTGCATGTGGGGCAGTATCTCTCCTTCTCAATTTAATTCATAATTAGATATCTATGCAACCCTAGCTACAACAATAATTAATAGATATATATTAACATCAAATAAATAAACATGTTAATAATTTGGAGCATAACGAGCAATTATGCTAACTTTTTAATTAATTTTCATAATTCTCATTAACTTTATAAAATATTTCACCATAATATTTAATTAAAAAAAAATTCAAACTTAAAATTATCAATTTACACTAAAAGTAATCACATGCTCATTTGATCAACCTTACAAATTATAATTGAAAAATAATGATTCTGAGATGTAATTATTATGCTGCCATTAACTAAAAAAAACACTTTTAAAAGAAAATGAATAATCCAATATTTAAAATCAAATTGGGTATCAACGCTCAATCAATCATTGAAGGCCAAACTCTATAATCACATTAAAAATAAAAAATAAAAAAAGGCCAAACATTCAACTCCAAAAGGTCCCAGTTGAAGCAGTATAAGAACAAGTAGCATATTGAAGCAGTATAGGGCGGTCCACACGCATGCCAATATGCCATTATCATCATATTGAAGTAGAAAAAATCATGGCAAACTTCCAAGTAGCTTTCTCAAGAGGGAAAATTATTAAATGTAAGTATTTTATCCTTTTTTGGTTAACATATAATACACTTACATACTCTATCTTCTTCCTTCATTTTCATCCACATTTCCCAATAGGTACCATTCTTCATGACTAGCTTAAGCTTCATCATTGGCATCATTGGTTAGTAATATAATTTTTCTCCTAATCATCGGATTTCCCTTGATCTATTGTTAATTAATTAACATCTAAGACAATTAATAGTGATTAATCAATTTTCTGTTTTTGTTACGTGTTAATTTGCAGGTAATATCATTTCCATACTAGTTTTTACATCTCCCATGTGAGTAAATGGCTTCATTTTTTAGACTTTAATTTTCTTTTTCTCTTTTTTTTTTTAATTTCTTATTCATATAAATAGCGAAGGAAGTAATTAATTAATTAATGAAAACATTGAAAAGAGTTAGTGTTTTTTTTCTTTTAAATTTTTTCAGAAAGACATTTGCAAGGATAGTGAAGAGGAGATCAACAGAGAATTATCAAGCATTTCCTTATATAACAACATTACTAGGCACTAGTTTATGGACTTTTTATGGAATTCTAAAGCCAGATGGTTTACTTGTGGTGACTGTGAATGGGACTGGTGCTTCCTTCCAATTAATCTGTGTCACTCTCTTTCTCATCTACTCTCCCACAGAAAAGAAGGTAAAGGCTGCAAAGCTGGTGGCGCTTTTAAATGTTGGATCTCTTGGGGCTGTAATTGCAGCATCTCTTCTAATTCTTCATGAAAATCAACGACGGGTCACTTTTATTGGACTTTTATGCGCTGGATTCACCACCATTGTATATGGAGCTCCTCTTTCAGCAATGGTAATTAATTAGTTAATTAACTTCACAATTTTACAATAAATTTTCAATTTTTTTTATTAATTAGGTATTGGTTTTGTTATAATTAAATAACTGAACTAATATGTATTTAATTGTGGTTTATCGCAATAGATCTTAATTAATTAGCCTCTAATTATTTCGATGAATAATATTGTTAGTGAAATGTTATGTATAACAGAGAACAGTTATAGAGACAGAGCGTGGAGTTCATGCCCTTTTTGCTATCATTTACCCTTTTTCTAAATGCTGGGATTTGGTTGATTTATGCAATTGTTGTCAAAGACATTTATATGACTGTAAGTACAATTTTTTCTTTCCCACTAATAATAATAACAAATTAGTAAAAGCTCCAAATATCAAGAATTTGATTTATATATTTATTGGTATTATACATTATATTAAAATATTAATTAATTTAGATTTATTATTATATAAACTATACACAATAACAATTCTGATTTTTTGTTACATTTTATATCATATATTTTGTTTCTATTTTATATTTCCCGTTGTATGTCAAATAAAAATTACATAACTCAGAAAAAGGAATATAAAAAAAATATATATATATAAAATAAGACGGTTAATTCAGACTTAATTTTTTTTTCCTTGATTTTTCAAATAACAAAAAAAAATTATTTTATTAGTTTGGTGACTAAATTGGACATGGAAAAAAAAAATTCAGGTTCCGAGCATACTTGGAGTAATGTTGGGAATAATACAGTTGATACTTTATGCAATGTACAAGAAGTCGTCAACATCAACCAAATCAACGGAGGAGATGCAAGAAGAAGAAGACTCAGCCGACCTCATAAAAGGAGAGATTGAGATGCATTTACAAAACAACAATGATGCCATTGATGTGAAGAATTGGAACCGTAAAAAAGGAAAAAGCCTTCCTAAACCAGCAGTTATTCGACAATATAGTTTAAAGAAAATTATAAAAACACTTTCTTTGAATTCTTATGATTTTTACTCTGATTGGTCCAAGCAAACTAATGCTCATAATAATGGAAAATTTGATGATCTCCCTTACTTTGCCGGCTAATTACACAAACTGGGTTTTATTTTGTTATAAAAAGTTAAAGAATATTATTGCCTCGTTTTTATTTTTCAGTATGTTTGTGTTAGTTTTTATTTTTCAGTATGTTAGTGTATTTTCAGGTTTAATTTTATTTTTTAATATTAAAATAAAAATAAACATTTCGGCCCTTGAAAGCCCATCTAACTCAAGGTCAGACTAACCAAGTTTCGAATTTATAGTTTCTGAAGAAAACAATCAAGCCCAAGTTAAAACAGCCCACACCATTCCCATTTTTCAAGCCAACATAAGATTTAACCAGAACAGAAACCTTCGCAGCTTTGCTTCCACACTTCAACTACATTCTCTTGTTTTATAGTCTTGCAATTTATAGATCACAATAGAAAATACATAGCTAAAAAAAAAAGATCAAGAACGCCACCAACAAGTCTCAAAAGATAACAGAGAGAGATGCCTCTAATCTACCCAAAAACCTACACATCTCTATCAGCAATTCTTTGCCTAATTCTCATATTTTCATCATCAAGAATTACCAATTCCCAAAACCAGACGTCGGTCTATGAAATTCTGAGTGATTACAATTTCCCAATTGGGATTCTCCCAAAAGGAGTTATTGGGTATGATCTTGACTCAACAACAGGTAAATTTTCTGCATTCTTGAATGGCACTTGTAGCTTTTCTATTGAAGGATATTATCAGCTTAGTTATAAGTCAACCATCAAAGGTTATATATCTAGAGGGAGGCTTACAAACTTGGAAGGTGTTAGTGTAAAATTGTTGTTCATGTGGGTTGGCATTATTGAGGTTTCAAGAAGTGGGAATGATCTTGAATTCTCTGTTGGAATTGCTGGTGCTGGATTTCCTATTGATAGTTTTGAAGAGTGTCCTCAATGTGGGTGTGGTTTGAAATGTGGAGATGAAAAGAAAGCAACCAAATTTTTTAGATCAAACCCAGTTGTATCTTCTTTGTAGAGAAATTTTAATCAAAGACTTCAATCATAATTTTATTAATTGTTTTTATTGGAATTAATCAAATTGGGTTCTGTTTGTTTATCATTTTTGTTGAATTTATGGTAATTATTATCTGTGATTGTGACTATAAAATATGATGTTGTTATGAGATTAGCTGCATGGATGAATTGTTGGTCTAACGTTCCTTCTAAAATTTCATTTGGTTGGCCAATTCAAGTTTTAATTTAACTAAGTTGTATGATTTTTCATTTTATCATAGATAGATGAACAATGTGTTTGTTTAAATTTGACTTACCTGTTGAAAAATAGGTCTTGCTTTTTGGTTGAATTAATGGGAAATGCTTGAAGATATCCAATGGCATTTGATTTGATTTGATTTTAAAAATTGCAATCTTTATGTATCAACAGACTTGACTATAGAATGATTGCTTAATCTGGGGGATAATTTTTGAGAGGGTATGTGTGTGGTTCTACACAACAGACAGAATGGGTATTGTGGGATGAGAGTGCAATGCAAGTCAGTGGAAATTTCCTTTGATTTCATATGTAGAATGCACTAACTGGAAACGAAAATGTGGATGGGCCATGCCTTGCACGTTAGGCCAGTGTTCAATGTGCAATATTATGTGCCTGTGTATCCTTCATTTAAAATTAATTTTTAAATTTATAAAAATCAAGTGATAAAAAATTATTATCCATTCATCTAACATAATTATATCTTATCTTACTTTAAAATTAAATTAACTTTTTTATGATTATACACTTCAAATTTAATTATAAATTGATAAATATTTTAAATGATTATTTTTCGTAAAACTAATAATGTTGCTCATACTTTAGTAAAAAAAAAAATTTCTTTTTCAAATTTCATGTATTAGAGTCAGATTCCTAACTTTTTACAATGAGTACTTCTGACCGATTTTTCTATCAATACTTAATAAAACGTCTTGTTTTCTAAAAAAAAAAAAAAGAAAGATAAGAATAAAATTTTATTTTTTTATTAAACTAAAAAATATATTTATTTAATTTTTTTATTTTATAACTTGTTATCCACAAGCTTAGTATATCAAAAGCTAAAGAACAGAGGTTTGACAATATATATATATATATTTTCCAATAGGGAAGGAATTTGGAAAATGCAAATAAAACCTTAATAAAACAAATAAAAATTATATCATTTCATGTTAACGTAAATGTAGTGCTAAATTAACTAAAAGTGGAATGGCATAGAGGTTGATTTACACTAACGTGGCAGAATCTCATTGGGTAGCATTAAATAATAATAATAAAATGATATATATATATATATATATATATATATATATATATATATATATATATTTTATGTTAATTTATTTTTTATTTGACATAAAAAAAATATAATTATTATATTAAATATTATTAAATTATAATTTTTAAAAATTTTTATAAAAATTTAAATGTCTTGCACATGAGCACAGCGGACCCTCAACCTTAAAATGAAAAACATGATAGGACTGGCGAGAAATCATATCCAGTACACGTATTAACTGACTTTTCAAAATACGCGCTTTTATACGTGACTATCAACTGCTTCAGCACTTTAACAGTCTCCCCCTTATTTGAAGGTTTCAATTCAATATTATCCCATTTATTAGTCTTCTTGACAGTTGGTGGCACAGTTTTTTTTTTTGGATTTTTTTAGAGAGGGAAAGAGAAATAGAATATAGACAATAGAGAGAGAAAGATTCATCGAGAAAGTGACAAGCCATATTCATTATTTGTTTCTCTCTCTTCTTTTTAATTTATTGATCCATATCTCTCTCTTCTTCTCCATCTGATCTCTGATCTCTGTTTTACTATTGTATCTTAAATTCCTGGCTTTTCTTTCTTTAACTTTTGTTTTTGGGGGTGTTTGATCTTTCACGATTTGTTAATTTCAATCAGTTGAAAACGTACTCTTTTTGTATTTCTGTACAAATTTACCATTTTGATTCGTTGTTTCACGGTTTTGTTGCATAATTTTTCTGGGTTTTCTTTTGTTATTTGGAGATCAAGAATATGATGATGATGACAATGGAGGGGATTATGGATAAGGGAATCTTGGATGATATAATTAGGAGGCTATTGGAAGGGAAAGGAGGCAAACAGGTTCAGCTATCTGAAGGAGAGATCCGTCAATTGTGTGTTAACGCACGCCAAATATTCCTCTCTCAGCCTAATCTCCTTCAGATAAAAGCTCCCATTCGCGTCTGTGGTTAGCATTTTGTTTTCTTCTCTTCTCTTTATATTGAATTGAATAATATGATATTGGATAATGTTTTTGTCCACAAATTTTTTATTTGTATTTGGGGAGTTTTGGGTTGGATGTCAAAAGGAACATAAGAAGGATCATCTTAGTTTTGATTATTTTTTGTGAATTGTTCATTGGATGGATAGGGATTTGGTATTGCTTGGCATGATTGGCCATGTAAATATCTCGCAATTGCATTTTTATCGTGGAATGGATTGTCGCGGGGTGGCAATTATTTGGGTGCAAGGGTTGATTTCATTGGTAAACTATGCTGGTTGATGATTGATTGGGAAAATTGGTGTTAAATATGTACCTTTGATACTTGATAGTTACCATTCTATATCTCATTTTCTTTTTCTATTTTGGATTTGGCTTTGTGGGAGCAATATGTAGAAAGATTATTTGTGACTAGAGAATATTCATTAGGCTCCGTTTGGGGACAAGAATTAGAATTATATTGAAATTATAATTCTAACGTATGTTTCATATAAAAAATTAAAATTAAATAAAAAATTGGTGATGATGAAAATGTTTATTTGAGTTGGAAGTGGTGAGGGACCACCGGCGGTGGCGGTAGGGGTGGTGGTGGTGGATCGCCGGTAATGACAGTTTGGCGAGTCATCATCGCCAGCGATGACGATCCAAAGAGCTATTATCACTAGAGATGAATGTCAGGAGAGCCATCGTCGCCGGCGGTGGCTCTGGAGATGGAAGTGGCGGTGGCGGTGGTGCTGAGAGTGGCAGTAGGAAATAAAATTGTAAAATTGGTTTTTCAGTTATATTACAATTTTATGAAATTTTAGTTAGAATTTCAATTCTAATTTTAGATAGTGACCAAACACTATAATTGAGGATTTCAATTTCAATTTCAATTTCAATTCTAACTCCAATTTCAAACTCTCCAAATGGAGCCTTATTATTTAGCCTCATTTTTTCTTTTAATTGGCTGATGACATTTTGTTGGGTCAATTTAATTGGCGATTGCTCCTTTGGGGCATTTAGAGTCTTGCGTCACTATTATTGAACACATCCAAAATGCTAATGGAAAGGAACATAACTAATTTGGGACTATTATCATCTTTTAAAGGCCATATATAGAAAATGATGTCTGGTTGAGACAAAACAAAGTAGCTGTCTTTCAAATTATTCACTGCTTGTCAATAAGCCATTTTCATTGTTGAAGAATTTAGATTATTTTTACTAATTATTTTCAAGGATATTACTCCCTTAGTCTCATATGGATATCTCTGCACATTTGTACAAGCCAAGAGGGATAAACCATACATTAAATGGGCTGAAAAGAAAAAAAAATAGAGGGAGAGAGGGAGAAAGTAGTGGTAGTATATTTATTATTTATCTCGTTAATCCTCCCTGTGTGCCTCTGTCTGATATTACTGGACTTTTACAGGTGATATACATGGACAATATCAAGACCTCCTCAGGCTATTTGAATATGGTGGCTACCCTCCTTCTTGCAACTACCTCTTTCTTGGAGATTATGTTGACCGAGGGAAGCAAAGTTTGGAGACTATATGTCTGCTTCTGGCCTACAAAATCAGATATCCTGACAAAGTTTTTCTCTTGAGGGGAAATCATGAGGATGCAAAGATCAATCGTATATATGGGTTTTATGATGAGTGTAAAAGGAGATTCAATGTTAGGCTTTGGAAAATATTTACTGACTGCTTTAATTGCTTGCCTGTGGCTGCTCTCATTGATGAGAAGATACTGTGTATGCATGGCGGCCTCTCCCCTGAGTTGGAGAATGTGAACCAAATAAAAGAAATTCAGAGGCCTACTGATATTCCTGATAGTGGTCTTCTTTGTGATCTGCTTTGGGCTGATCCTGATGGCAAGGTTAAGGGCTGGTCAGATAGTGATCGAGGTGTTTCGTGTACCTTTGGAGCTGATCGGGTTGATGAATTCTTATCCAAGAATGACCTTGATCTCATTTGCCGAGGTCATCAGGTAAGCCAATTTTTTTAAAAAAGCATACTAAAAATTAATTTTATGCGTAGTTGAAGTAGAAGCTGTTCTTAGTTTCCTTACATTTTCCTTTTTTACTTTCTATTTTCTTGTTAGAATCCCATAGATTTATGTGGGATGGGACCCCTTGCCTGCAAAATTAGCCATAAGGAGGCTTTATAGGTGGAATGTGGTAGATCATGATGGGAGGTATCTCTCGTAGATGAACACTTACCTAAAATTGGACGGTGTTGTGTGGAAACATTACAATGCATTTTTTTTTTATAATCGTTTCAAGGGTTTAGAGAAAGATGCTATGGCTCAAGTGGATGATCTCAAACCACCCACTATGTGGGGACCCCGCCTATGATTTTGCTTTCTATTGATTGAGCTTTCTAATTTAGCAAGCTTATCTTTCAATATAATGGTAGCATTCTCAAAAGTGAGACTGTACCATATCAAAATAGTCCTTTACCCTACCAAACCATAAAAAGATTGTGACTGATGTTCCCTTCTATCAGTGGTTGGTAATTAGTACCCAAACCAATCCTTTTATGTGATAGAGAACAAGAATGACTTCAACCACAATACAGGTTTCATGTTTTATCAGGAACACAATAATTACTTAATCCAGCATTTCAAGATTAAGATATTTCTGTTATATTGCAGGTGGTGGAGGATGGATACGAGTTTTTTGCTAAACGGAAATTAGTCACGATATTTTCAGCTCCAAACTATGGGGGGGAGTTTGACAATGTAGGTGCCGTTTTGAGTGTCAATGAAGCTCTCATGTGTTCCTTTGAGATATTGAAGCCACCTGCATCAGCAAGCAGTTCTAAATTGCCCCTTAAGAAGGTTATCCTGACGTCTAAATAGCATTTCTTTTGCTTTTGAACTTGTTTAATATGGTTAGCTGACCTTTTCTTCCTTCATAAGGCTAGCATAGCGTAAAGAATCTGACCTTTTTTTGTTGTCTGTGTAAACAGCCTCCTAAAATTGGAGGTAACTAATATGAGACGAGGGCATTTGAAGACTCGTCCGGTTTTGAATATGAGATAAGAGCAAGCTTGCCTCATGCTACAAATTGAACTCCGTTACTGTTCAGTCTTAACAAAGATCATAAATGTTTTGCCTGATTGAAGTAGCAGCAGATGATTCAAATTGCAATGCAGATAACTAGAGAAAAGTCATGTAGATCGACCGCACTTGCTATCTTCTGGCCGGGAACTGAAAATTTTCACATTGAATACCGTTTGATAACTTCCTGTTCCCACTGATTAGCATACGCTATCTACAGATTGAGGATGGTTTTGTTGAGTACGTAACAGTATCAATAGTGGTTTGCTAATGTAAGTCCTCTTTTTGTTGAGTATGTAACAGTATCAATAGTGGTTTGCTAATGTAAGTCCTCTTGTTGACCTATTACCCAAAAAAAATAGTTCTTTACAGGCAGCATGGATTTTATCAGATTGTAACTCTCGAGCAACTTGCTTTTGATTCAAGCTTTTCCCGCTCAACATATAAATAATTAAGTTGTGGTTAACAATTCGAAGAGACGATTATACAGTTACACTATTTAAAAGGGTGGAACTGTTAATTATCATCCGGTTACCCAAAATAGATCATGCTTGCATTGCAACCCTGTGTAATGTGTTTGCTTCGAGTTATTGCCTTTAGGCAAAATGGTGAATTAAAATCATTAGAAACATGACAACATCATGTTTATATTAAAGATGGGGTAAAAATAATTGGTTATACTTTTTATTAGTTTTTCCACCAGACTAGATGATATGATATTTTAATATATAACAAATTTTGAAGAAATATCAACACTGTTCCCATAATAGGTTGCCCTAAATTTCCGCATTGAAACATTGAATCCAAGCTTTACCATCCAAGACTTGCAACACTGATAAAACTTTAATAATTAAATCCAAAATTTAAACTTAGTATAAGAAAATTTTCATGCAAGTAAACTAACACTGATCATCATAAATCATACAAGAAACTAAGGGAACTCTTCAAAAAGGGAGGTGAAGGGCTACTTTATCTCACATCAAGATTGATTCAAAATGTTATTGTAAAGCAATAGACATCGCCGTTTGGTTTCTCTTTTCCATTTCATCAAGCAAATATGGTCCAGCAGAGAAGATAGATATCAGAGCTGCTCATTTGCAATTGGAGCTGCAAAACAAGTAGCACACTTTTGTTGAGAACTAATGAACTATTATACAGAAAAACAAAATAAATAAAACTATTTATCCGAATTCTTAACAATTCCTGGCTAAAATTAAATTGAAGAATGTACAAAAATAGTTTCTTCCCCTACATTATCTTCTTCTGAGCTGAAAGATTTAATGGGCATGGGTATGCAATGAATAGAACTTGTATGACCAGAAGAATTGAAAGTAAATAAAATAAGAAAGGCTTCTGAACGAACATTTGAAATTCACTTTCCTGAAAAACAATGTGTATTGTAACAAGTATACTTAACAGTGAGGATTTGGTGGTTAATAGTGTAACTTGGTAGAAAAATACTGAGATGATGCTTTAGAAAAATACTGGTTCATCAGTAAGGAGGAAAAATCACAAAAAGGAGTGACCCAGAACATCAAGTTAGCTAACAGCCTTTAATAATAGGAAAAGTTTCTTGTTAAGACCAGAGGAAGAATGAAAACTATAGCAAACTTCAGGAAATAATGTTGAATAAAGTCCAATCAAGTAAATCTGTTTTTATTCAATAAGGAAGAAAGAGGAAAAGAAGAACAGACTGATTCATACCAAGATAGTAGTTTTGTCATTCACCTTTAAATTAATTAAAAACAAGTTTATGTTCAAGGCATTCATCTTCGATATACTTTCCTATTCCCTTGAGTATCAGGAGATTTCTGGCTCATCTTGCCTTCCAATTTCCTTGCTGTCCGTTGCACAGCAGCTAACCTCTGGCGCTGACTATAACTCTTCCTTTTGCTGCATGGTCATCAAATATACCAACACAAATATATTCATTAAGCATCAATGCTGATACAATGGTGTTCAACGATCAATGCTTCGGTCCTATCATAATTAGACAAACAAAAAGATAAAAAGGAATAACTAACTATGAAGGAAAGTCCATAAGATGGCTCTATCCATGATTGACATACTCTACAATGTATTTGGCTTCTCCAACTTAATGACTTCTTGCTCACAGAGAAATAAGATAGACTCAAAACTATTATGATGTCAAGGTTTAGAGGCAAAGAAACTCGTTTGGCCCATTGAACTAAACAGATCTAAGCTATGATGAACCTGTCACCAGGTTCTAGCATTCAACAACTGACGTCAACTCACCTCAACAAGTGAGGCAAGAATCTTAGCTCTTTTCACCCTTATACTAGAGGTCCTTATTGCCAGACAGCAAAATGCCAACAAAAGCAAGCCACTGATCCCAGCAAAACACCAAATCTAGCCAGACAGAACTGAATTTTGAGAATTCAAGTTCAGCGGGCATTTTTCCCACCTGGATCCATTAGCACTCTATATAACATGCTTTGACTTCATATTCAAAAACATTTATCATTTAATAAACGTAATAGAAGAAAAAGGAGCCAACATGCAAATATGAAACTTTGGCAACATATATAAGGCATCAAGAAAGTATTCCAACCTCAAAAATAACAACCCTGCAGTAAGAACCATCCCTCCTACTGCCCAAGAAACTTTTTCACTAAAAGGCATTTCTTGCACCCACTGCTGGAAATCTTCTAAACTCCCCAAGTTCCCAGCTTTCTGAGGCAATTCAGAATGTGAAGCCCTCCATGACTTAGAAATAGATTCAAGACTGGCTCTACCACCATAGCAAGATGCTTCTTCTATACCAACGTATGCATCATCTGACAGTTTAACAGTGAAACCAGCAGTGCGGCAGAGTTCTGTGCCATTAGAGACCCATTCAACAGCTTTACCACAGACAAAGTCATTTACTCCACATGGTGCTAGAACCTGACAGGTAAAACCTATTCAGGATACTGATTTATGTCAAGCACTAGAAAGGAAAAACTTCTTAAAAAAATAATTTGGTCTTTTTAATTTATTTTTTTATCTATAAAACTATAGAGAAGCTGGGCCTCATTAGCTGAACTTAGAAGAAAGACCTTACGGATGGAAAGCACCAGTTAATACACTAACTCTTGGCCCCATGAATGGTAAATTTCATTCAAAATGACTGACAGCAAAACATAATCTAATCCAATAATTCGGCAAGAGATCTTGCATAAATAAGATAGAATCCTACATAGTACGCTCATGACCTTTGAAGAATTTCCCAATCTAGAGGCACATCAATTGAACACCCACCTGTGTCTTCACATCCATGGAGAAGTAAGCATTAGCACAAGCTTCATATACTCTGTCACAAAAAGAAGAGCATATAAGAGGAGGTCCAGGCTGAACACCAATGTGGGGATCACAAATGGAACATTCCAGTAATTCCCATAGTTGCAAGCACTCTTGGCTGGCCTCTCCAGTTGAGGACAGTCTCCTAATAGACAGCAAAGCAGGATACGTCTGAGCTACATCACAGCAAGTCTTTCTGCGAAACACCCTGCAAAGGGTTAAATCGTTGGAACCCCTGCTTACCTTTTTTGGAGGTTTGCCTTCAGATGAGAATGGTGGAAACCGACCACCTTTGGAAACACACACCCCA
>CANXYC011970878.1:0-11719 GCA_948193065.1 Aleurites moluccanus | reverse complement strand
TAGGGATTGCACCACTAAACCCAGCATATGATAGGTTTAAATATTCCAAATTCACGAAAGACGACAGGAAATCTGGTATTGTGCTATCGAAATAGATAAAACTCAAGTCTAGATGTCTCAAGGACTTGATTTTCGTCAATGATCTAATCTTTCCACCAAAGTTCAGAGTTACATACATGTATGCAGAATAGAGATCAATTGAAATAACAGCTCCAGTACTATCATCACAATCTATTCCCTGCCATTGACAACAATTGCTTCCATTCCACGAGGAGAGCTGGTTATGAAAATCTTGAAGACCCAGTTTGAAGTCAAGAAGAGCTTCTCTATGAGATGCATTGCATTCCACATACTGAGCATGTCCAGCATGAGGAGATGGCGCTGTTAGCAAATACATGAGGAGCAGTAGAATCCAATGAAGTGGAAAAGTCTCCATAGTACTCAAGGCTCTGTTCTCTTTTTTAATAAAAAAGAAAATTTTATAAGAATGCTGTTAAAAGAAGTTCATCTTCAAAACATATTTATAGATGGAAATTGAACCCAAATCTCATACATAGGTTATAGAGTGGGTCCAGACAATTATGTCATGGCTGAATATAGAACAAACTGCCCCTACAACCTATGATTAATAAACTCTTGAAAAAAACCTGGTTAACAAAAGTCATTTTTTTATTATTATTATTTTCTATCAAAGTGAAAAATATGGTAATAAAATATGATCACCATATACAAATATTAAATTCTTTATGAGTTCTATAATACTTAATTTCACATTTGTAACTCAATTATAATTTGACAAATTAAATATGACAAAAATTTTATGTTCTACATTTTGAAATTTTGTTACATTTATGAAATTAATTCAATATCAATGTTGATTCTATATTTATGAAAATTGATAAAAAGTACTGATTCTACATCAATGAAATTAAGTAGTATATGACAAATTAAAATTAATGTAATTGATAATTATTTAAATATGCTATGACATATATTAAATAAATGGATACAACCAATTAGCTTTTACCTCAATGATTTTACGGGTATTTGGATGTCCAACTATAATATTTAATTACTGTTTAAAAATACATACATCGGCAATTGAGAAATTATTGAATATTTGGATAAATACCAATTACTTATTATTTTTTTCAAATCAAAAAAATTTTATAACAGGTAGAAATTGCGATTATCGATTGTAGTTTTTATCAATAAAAAAAATATTTTTATTATAAATCGATAATTACCAATCGCCTATCCAAACAATCCTAAAACCGTAAAAAGAATTGCGATTTTGTGAGTTTACATGTCCATCAAATTTACCAAATAAATGAAGGGATGCAAAAGTATAATGAATTTTGTTTTTGTTTTGTAAAACTTAATTAATGTTACTTTTTTTTTTAAAGGGTGACATTATCGCCAAAATATAAATTATTAGGTTCGGAGTTAAATAAGTTACTATGCTTTCAATTGATAAATTTATCCTTATAATTAACGGTCTTAACTACCTTTTTTTTTGTGTTAGAAATAATGTATTCTTTCCTTTTATATCAATTTCCATAAATAATATTTTTATTTTTTATAAAGTAGTATTCTAGTTTTAAAAGAGAAGTATAATTAAATAAAAAATCTCGTGGTAAATGAATTTTTTTTTTCAAATATGAAAATAGAATTAATTAGTTAATTATTTTTTAAAATATTGTTATTTATTTTTTTAATGATGGTTAATTAGATAAATATGAAGTTTTAAGAATTCTCATAATACAACAAGAAATATAATTAAAACCATGTAATAGGAATTCTCAAAAGATAATACAAATTAATTAGGGTTTTCTCTCTTTCTTTCTCACTTTTATTTTTACTAGATTTGAGTAGATTTAGAGGGCGTTTGGTAGAGCAATTACTAAATGTGCGATTGGTGTAAAAATGTAATTGTCAAATCGCCAATCGCTAAAAACAGTTTATAATTGCTTATGGGATTTGCCGATTGAAGAGAAATTTTGTTATAATCAAAATTTTTAGTTGATTAACCAAACAATATAAATTTTTTCAATTAGCGACGCGAATGTTGATAATCGGCAATTAGAGGTATTTAGTTGGCCAACCAAATAGCCCTTTAGAATTGTTGCCTGTTCATATAAATGACAACTCCAAATCTATTAGTTCCTTGACTTTTATGCTTTGTCTTTCATTTTCATTGGTTTTTATTTTTTATTTTTTTATTTATTTTGAGTTTTATCTACACCTTTCATGGTGTCTCCATCCTTAATAATGAGATTTTCCTTTACAATTTCTATGATTATTTTTGTTGCTTGAAAGATTATAAACAACAAACTTTCATAAAAAAAAAAAAAAAAAAAAATTAACTTAATTTACCAAAAAATTCAGAAATTTTCTATTTAATTTTTTCATTCAATAATATTTAGATTTATTTTTATTTTGGATAAATTTAAATTTCTTTTGTGATTATTTTTTTCTTTGGTGGTTTTTATATATATATTTTTTGTGGTGTATTTTTTTTTTTTTGTTTCTTTATCCTTATATAATGGATATTGATTTCTTGTTTAGCAAATAGTTCAATAAAAATTGCAAGCTTATTTTAATTATCAAAATTATATTTTTTATAGTACATATCAAACTCGTAGAAAAAACAATAAAGACAATAGAAAACGTTGAAAAGTAATTATTATTTTATTGGGTATATTGAATAATCCTAATATATGTTCTAATATAAACCATAATAGATAATGGACTTTTGTAGTGGGCCTAATGGGCAAGAGCCCATTAACTGGTTTAACCCTAGCGTAACCCTATATATATACTAGCTAGGGGCAGCATGCTAGATAGTTCAAATCAGATACCTATAGTGTAATGTTTAAACAATCACATATTGTGTGACTTAAAACCCTAACAATTTTAAAGCATTAGGTTTTCTAATTTTTGGATCAAGGTTTCCTGTTGAATAATTTTCAAGATTTCTTATTTAATAATTGGCGAAGTTTTATAGCTTTTGTTTTTGTTGGTTTTCTTTTTTTCGCTGTCAAGGAACCTTTTGGGGAATAATTTTGAAGAGAATCTACCAAAATGGTTTTTTTAACTTGAAAAGCTTGAGAAATTATGGGTTAATGGTCTAAGGAATTCTGGTTTTGCTTTCCCAAAGCAAAAAAACTTAAGCACCAATTTATCTTCTTTGATACTGAGGAATTGCTCAATAAATGATACAATACCTTCTCATATTGCTCAATGGTCTTCATTAACAAATCTTTCTAGTTTGATTTAAAAAAAAAAAAAAAAGATCCCATCGAAGCCCAGCCACAGAGATCGGTGAAGCAAAAGATTTGAAATTGGTTCGATTCAATTGTTGGTTCGATTCAATCATTAGTTTGATTCAATTACTGATTTGATTCAATTGGTTTGATTCAAGTGCACTTGTTCCAACTTTTCTTCTATATAATTTTGGCTATTTAATTGTCTATTTAAATATATAGAAGAATGGGTAAACGTGTTCTGATTAAGATGGTCAAACTGAAAACTTTTAGTGGATCTGAATTTAATTCCTATAAGCGAAAGACTCAATTTAGCCTGAAATATGAAAATATATTCTATACTGTTTTGAGTACCTTTGCTGATACGATGGAGGATGTTGATGAATCTTAATAGAATAAGGACGATGACTTCTGCAAGGACTATCTACTGAATTGTCTATCTGATCGGCTGACAGAAGTTTTTAGCAAATATACTGCTAAAGAAATCTGAGATAATTTAGATGCACAATTTAAAAAGGAGGAGAAATTGTCAAAAACACACCTAGTTGACAAATTCATGGATTTTAAATTTAATAAAAATATGAAAATCACTCTTCGAGTAATTGATCTAAAAAATTTGAAATCTAAATTAAATAATAAAAAAATCATCATCTGTGATGACTTCTTAGTTGGGGCAATAATTTACAAACTATCTTCTGCATGGTACACTTTTAAAACTGAAATGTATAGAAAAAAGGTGCAAGTGGAACTGGATATGATGGATACCAATCCCTAAGCAAGTGAGCTTCAACAACCAAACCTCCAAGTGTCAAGGGAAAGAGGGCCAATCCAGGACCACCAACAAGTTCAAATCTTCCTACTAAAGGAAAATAGATTTCGGCTCTTCAATGACTTTGTAAATTATTTTAATTAGTATTTCAAGTCATTTTGGATCTTAAAAGGTTGTCCATGAATTTTGGTGGCATTTGGAGTTGATTTGTTTAGGGAAATGGAAGAAATGAAAAGATTGCTCAAAGCCAGTTTTTAAGGAGAAGCATTCTACCTGAAAATTGATCCCCTCTAAATTACTTCAATAATTTGGCTAAATTAGTTTTTATGGTAGATTATGGTGTTATAGGATTTTCCAAGAAGTTTGGGTAAGTTTCATTAAGGTTTGATATGTCAAAAGGAATTTACAGGTAATCAGGTCTAGGGATGTAAAATCGGGTAAATAGAGCTGTCGGATTGTAAAGGGATGCTGAGCTTCTAAACAATGAAATCTATAAAAATGGTCTTCTACAAAGTTGAAGATGATATTTTAAAAAATAACTTTGAAGAAGAAGAGGAAGTGAAATAATGAGATCTTGATGGAGAAAAAACAGACTGAGATTCGGATATGACAGGTGAGGAAAAACAGAACCAATAAAGGAAATCAAAGGCTGGAATTTAAACTTGATTAACTTAAAGACATAAACTGAAATCAAATTAGAGTAAATGTTCTGGGAATTAAAGGCATAAATTGAAATTTAAAGTATTGAAATACAAATTACAAGAATTGAAAGAACATTAAAGTAAATTCAAAGTTGAAAGCTAATTTGCAAAGGAAAGATAAAGATGATTTTTCATTCATCAACAACTCCCCTTTTCTTCTCTTACATTTAGCCTCTTATAGGCTTTTATGAAGGTCAAATAATAAGATAGATAGTAGAGACAAAAAAATATAAAAGTGGTGCCAACAATTGTGGCTTTAAGCTTCTAAAAAGCTTGTTTAGCCAAATTGGGAAAGAAAGTCAAAAAACTGATTTGCTTTCTTCAAAAATCAAATTTCTTCTCTTTGTTTTAAGCCTCACACGTGAATAGTGAAGGCATGACCTTTGCACATTTAAACTTTTTTCATACACCAAAATAAAAAGCACAAATTTGGTCCTTTATTGATATGGGCAGAAACTACTTCAATTAGAGGGGCAATGGGCTTCTTCTTCTTGGATGATCATGGTAAGCCCAAATGAGATTGGGGAAGGCTCACAACTCTTTATAATAGGGGCTGAATTCTTAGGTTTCATGTATATAATTGTGTGGACCGAATTTGGATGCTCCTTTGTTGGTGACGTGGGAGTTGATGTAAAAGGCAACACATCAATGATTGTGCTTGATGATGTACATTTAGACATTTTCTTCACATTTTGCTCATGATTTGATGAAAATAGCAATGATAAGATTATCTCTTGAATTTGAACATTGAGGGACAAGTCATTGCATCCTTGAAATACATCAGGATGATCTCAAATGATTCATCAGAATTGAAGACGAGAATAGAGCTAGAAATAACTTGGAAATGGTCAGATAACAACAGTCGGCTGCTAACACAATTACATATTCCAAGAAATTTTCTAGGAGATCCAAGTCGACTAAAAATGAACCTCCCAAGTTGGAGGCCAAAAAGACCATTTCTAAGAAGAAAAGGGGCAAGTGCCACAACTGTGGGAAATGGGGTCATTTCATTGCAGAATATAAGGCTCCTCTAAAAACTAAATCTAACACACCAAATAAAGAAACAAATATGATAGTATAGAATACTGAGCCTCATAATTTTATTGCTATGATAGGAAAAAGTGGAAAGACTAATACTTCTCCAGAATGGTGGTTAGATACAGGAGCCACATGCCATGTTTGTAAGAACAAAATACAAATTGATGATGCTACTGAAGTCAACGAGACTATCATTGTGGCTAGTGGAGACAAAGAAGTAGTGATTCACACTGGTATAGCAAACATAGGGCTCTTTTCAGGTAAAATTCTAACTCTAAAAAATATTAAAATAGTTCCATCTATCTTAAAGAATTTAATTTCTATCAGTCTTTTAGATATTGCTGGTATGAACACTTTAATTTCTAATAGTAGAGTAACTTTGTCTATTAATTCTTGTTATTTTAGATGTTCTTATTTGGTAGATGGTATATATAGATTGAGTTTAGAAAATGAAACAGTTAGTCATATTAGTTCAAATTTAATAGATCCAAAAATTTTACATAATCGATTAGGACATGTGAACTATAAGAAAATGGCTAAACTAGCTGAAACTCATAATATACCATTAGATATTTTGATCAAATTTAACAGATGTAAAGTGTATGCTCAAACTAAAATTACTAGAAAATCTTTTCAGTCTGTCTCTAGGAGTACACAACTTCTTGAACTAATACATTCTGACTTATATGATTTTAAAAGTTTCACAACTAGAGGAGGCCGGAAGTATTTGGTAATATTTATAAACAATTTTTCTAGATTTTGTCATATTTATCTGTTAAAACCTAAAGATGAAGTATTTGATAAATTTAAAATTTTCAAGAATCATGTCGAAAATCAATTAGACTTGAAAATTAAAAGACTTAGGAGTGATAGAGGAGGAGAATACAAAGTGACAGAGTTCAAGGAATTTTATAACTTTCATAGCATAATACTTGAAACTACTGCTTCTTACTCACCTCAATCTAATGACATAGCTGAATGTAAGAACAGGACGTTAACTAAAATGTTAAACTCTATGTTATTAACAACTGACATGCCTTCATGTTATTGGGGAGAAGCAGCTTTGACTGCGTGTCACATCCTGAATAAAGTGCCACATTTTAAGACAAATTCAATACCTTATGAATTATGGCATAAACATCCTTGTAGATATGATACTCTAAAGACTTGGGGCTGTATCGCTTATGTTAGGATACTAGACCCTAGGAGACCAAAGGTAGGACTTAGGACCAATACCTGTATATACCTAGGTAGTGCAGAGGATAGTGCAGCTGATCGATTTTTGGATTTATCTACTAATGTGGTTATAGAATCTAGGGATGCAGTATTCTTTGAGGATAAATTTCTAAAAGATCAAGGATTGACTTTACCTGGTACAGTAGAAATTAATTCAAAACCTCTAATAGAAATTGCACGTAATTCCTTTGACACTCCTCAAATTAATGAATCACTACCTTTAAAAGTATTTACAAGAAAGAGAGTTCCCAAAACGTTTGGTGAAGATTTTGTCACTTACCATTTAGAGGACGATCCATCTACTTATAAAGAAGCGATGAGATCTAGGGATTCCTTACTATGGGCAGAAACCATTGATGATAAAATGAGTTCTCTATTGCAAAATCAAACTTGGCAACTAGTCGATTTGCCAAAAGGGGCTAAGACTATAGGTTGTAAGTGGATTTTAAAGAAGAAACTAAATCCTGACGGATGAATAGCACGGTATAAAGCACATTTAGTAGCTACGGGATATACTCAAGTTTATGGCATAGATTATTTTGATGTATACTCATCGGTCTGTCATTTGGCTACAATTAGAATTCTTCTTGCATTGAAATCTATTAAACACTATGTTGTGCTTCAAACGGATGTAAAGACAGCTTTCCTGAATGAAGATCTAACAGAGGAAATCTACATGAATCAACCTGAAGGGTTTATCATGAAAGATTTAGAGAACAAAGTTTGTAAATTAAACAAATCTTTGTATGGTCTAAAACAAGCACCTAAATTGTGGCATCAAAAATTCGACAAAGTTGTAAAGAGTTTAGGATTTAAATCTAGTTATTCTGATAAATGCCTTTACTTCCATTCTATGTCGAATAAAGTTGCAATTATTTACTTGTATGTGGATGACATGTTGATACTTGGTACAGATCTTTCTATTGTAAATGAAGTAAAAGGAGAATTAACTAAAACCTTTAACATGTCATATCTTAGCGTAGTAGACACCATTCTTGGAATGAAAGTAAGTTTTCGAGGGCAAGGTATCACCCTTAGCCAAGCTCATTATATTGAGAAACTATTTTCTAAATGGGGATACAGTGAGTGCAAAGTGGCTGAGACACCATATGACCCTACTAAAAGACTAAGCCCTAATGAAGGAGCTAGTGTGAATCAGTTGGATTATTCCAAACTGATTGGTAGTCTTATGTATACAATGACTTGCACTATACTAGACATTGCCTTTACAGTTGACATACTGAGTTGTTTCACTAGCAATCCTAGTCAAGAGCATTGGAATGCCTTAACGAGGCTAATGAGATATTTTAAGGGTACTCTAAATTATGTTCTATGCTATAATGGTCATCCTCCTATCTTGGAAGATTTTTCTGATGCATCATGGTGCTCAAAATTTGGAGACAGTAATCTACTAGTAGTTATGTTTTTATACTGGGTGGAGCAGCTATAGCATGAAAATCCAAAAGACAGACTTATATTACTTTTTCGTCTATGGAATAAGAACTATCAGCTCTAGCTTCGGCAGGAAGAGAAGCATAATGGATAAGAGATCTGATCCTGGATATTTCATTGACTTGTTTAAAGATTAATTCTTTAAGTTTGTTCTGTGATAATCAAGCTACAGTTTTAGTAGTGAAAAACTCACTCTTTAATGGTAAGAAGAGGCATATTAGGCTGAGACATGCAATGCTGAATTATCTTATAGAACAAGGTATTATCACTTTGGTTGATGTGCGATCGAAGGATAATATTACAGATGCACTCACAAAAGGTATAAACAAAGATCGAATATTCAAAATTATGGGGAAAATGGGGTTAAAAGCTATATGAGACAGGTATTAACCTACATCTGTGTTATTTTGAATTTTCGAATATCCCTTTGGTGATTAAGATAAGCACTTGATAATGTTTTGATGCTTACAGTTGTTAATATATCATTCCATATTTGATGATATAACCTTTTGGGCAAATTGTCTCATTCCACATTTGATAAGATAATTTATCTCTATTTGGATGTTCTATCCTAAGCGATTGTATCATTCCATACTTAATGATACAGCTTAACTAGATTTGAACTTGACAGCTGTAACATTCCACATAAAAACATGAAATGGTTCTTTTGGAAAAGAAACTGTTTAAGTCTTGTTCTTATAAATAAACTTGATGTTGATGCTTATTAGTTTTAACAATGATGCATACTATTATTGACATTAATGTATTATTGGTATTTATGCTTAATTGACATTAATATATCATTATTTTTAGTCATTATAGTATTGTGCTAAGTTCTTTTGGATAAACTAAACACTTTAAAGCGTTTTACAAATGATTGGATTCATATGAAATTTATATTTGGTAACTTACGGGAAATAACAAAAATGAAGGAGCAGAGCTAAACTGAACTTTTGATAAGGATGATCTACTTGATGAATAAATTCCTCTATAGCTCTGGACTGTGAAGGACTATTATATTTTCTTTCAGTTGAATAAATAGTTCACTTACAAGTGAAAATGCCCATTTGATTGAGTTTAGTTAAATTCTAAAATTTTATGTTGGTATACTTATTATTCAAATATATCTAATTTATTTGCTTCAGTTTAGTTTGTTTCTAAAATTGATAGTATGCTTAAAGAATTTATATTTTGAGTAATGAATTTTTTTGTAATATGATGATTCAATATTTTGTTTTGAACATTATATTATCTATCTATTGAAAAGTGCTATATGTAGAACATAGGAAAAGATTGCTGGCTATATGAAATAACCCAAATATATGTTCTAATATAAGCTCTAATAGATAATGAACATTTGTAGTGGGTCTAATGGATAAGAGTCAATTAACTGATTTAATCCTAATGTAACCTTATATATATGCTAGTTAGTGACAGCATGTTAGGTATTCCAAGTCAGTGACAGCATGCTTCAATCAATCGTATATTATTTGATATAAAATCCTAACATATTTGTCATCGAATACGATTAAATCTTTCAAACCGAGATAATTAACATCGTAATTCATATTTCTGATTTATTTTTATATTTCTTTTGTGAAGTTACAATCTTATAAGATATTGTTATTTTATTTTATCAATTAATGAAATATTTAGTTTATAAAAAATCTATAAAACTGTAATATTAATAAATTTATTTGTGTTAATAAATGTATCTCCAGTAAAATTGGTCATATTAACATTCGAAAAATTTTCATCTTTGCGCTATTTATTTATTAGCAGTCAACATATGCAAGAAAATGTCGTGATAGTGAGGCTATTTATTTATTAGCGGTCAACACATGGAAGAAAATGTTGTGATAGTGAGATCAATCACCAATTTCTAAACCAAGAAAATAAACTTTATTTCTAAGATATGAAACATTTTCCACACGGCAATTAGAACCCTAAAATACTCCATGACTATGTTTCATATAAAAGCAATGTTAGAAGGAAAATGACTGGCTTTGAATCTGATTTTACTATGACTAATAATAGTTAAAGAATAACTTGTTATTGTGTTGGAACTTCCTACAATTTAAAATATTTTTCAGTTTTTAATTTTATCAATTGAGAATAATTTGATCATTGTACTTTATAATTCAATTTCAACTAAATTTTTTTTTCTTTGTCCCCCATTTATTGTCTTTTCTCCTCAAAATTGTATCCTGAATAAAAATTTATTATAAAAAAATATAATGGATTAATTAACATTATATTATTATAATAGTAAAAAAAAATAAAAAATTATTCAAACCTAAAATCTAATTCGAATCAAATCAAATTTTTTAAAGACCAAACTCAAAGACCTAAATGTGAAATATTGATTCATTTTATTTTATTTTTGAATTTGAATCAAATAGTATTCATCTTTAATCGTAATTTTAAAAAATTTGAACCGAGTAAAAGATCATATATTATATATATATTTTGTTGGAACTTGAAACCTTTTACCTCTAAAATTAATTTCAGTATCAATGAATTATAGACTTGATTTTGATCATTCTTTTTCTGGGCAATATAATTTCTCATCTTTTCCTTCATATAATTTCTCCTAAATAGAGCTTTGACTGTGATGTGGCCTAAAATTAACCACTAATAAAATAAGAACACATGAAACTCGGTGAGATCCCTTTTTTTATTATCTGAGCTTTCTATTTACAGAGGAAGATCCCACTCGATGAGATTCTTTTTTTTATTACCTGAGTTTCTTATTTATAGAAGAAGATCTCACGTGTCCTTATTTTATTGGTGATTAATTTTAGGTTTCATTGGACTGATAACTAAACTAGATTATTCATGGAAAATCTTTAAACATTTATATAGTTTTCAGTGAATAGAAATAAATTTGAATTTCTTGTGCGCGTAGCAGTTGAAGTGTAATTTTTCATTAACAAATAACCAAAGTTTACTGAAAATGAGATCAATCACCAATTTTCCCAAGAAAAAAAAAACTGGCTGATTTCTTGAAATGGAGACAATGATACGAGTCTCTAGTAATTGAGAGTGGAAAATTGGTCATATTTTTATATTATCATTTGGAAAATTGCTATTTTATTTCATAAAGTATTGAAAATTTTTCATCTTTTCACTGATTTATTTATTAGCAGTCAACATATGCAAGAAAATGTCCTGATAGTTAGATCAATCACCAATTTCTAAACCAAGAAAAGAAACTTCATTTCTACGCATGAAATATTTTCCACACGGCATTTAGA